>PVJN01034749.1:0-23078 GCA_004026805.1 Lasiurus borealis | reverse complement strand
AAAATTGTGGTAGCAGATAGACTTATTCAGCAAAGAGGATAGAGGAAGATGAGGAGATGGCCAAGAACAGAATATTAGAGGTCACCTGTGTAGGACAAATGGAGAAGGATACTGAAAAAGAACTGTCAAGAGAAGTAAAAGGAGAACCCATGGAGGGGGGATCACAGAGATTCAAGAAGGCAAGGTCTTTCTTGAATGAAAAACAAATGAAAACTGAGTAAAAGTCCCTGGGTTTGGCTATTAGAAATTGGTGGCCTTGGAGTGGGAAGTTTCAGTATAGGAGAGATGTTTTCCTTATATCTTGAGAAAAGTACACAGCAAAGGTTATCACTAATTTTCTTAATTATCTCAGTCATTGTCTTAGCTCTGGTTGCTGTAACAAAATACCCACAGACTACTTGGCTTCAGTAACAGATATTTGTTTCTCACAACTTGGGAGGCTAGGAAGTTCAAGATCAAGACGCCTGCTGATTCAGTTCCTGGTGAGAAATCTCTTCCTGGCTTGCAGATAGCTACCTTCTTGCTAAGTCGAGAGTTCTGGTATCTCTTCCTTTTCTTTGAAAGGCACTAATCCCATCCTGGGGCCTCTACATTCATCATCTCATTTAAATACTTCACAAGTAGCCATGATACAAAGGGAAAGGAAACAGGATCTGGAAAACCATCAGGAATCATGATCCTGATAGTCCTCTAATCTTCTCTCATCTCTATTTCTCTGGGCACTGTTTTGGTATACTCTGTCTTGGAAGACTAGCTTTTAATGTTTTGACATGCATATGGCCAAACAGGGGCACTCCACAAGTTCTGAGCATGCACCTCCTCCATTCAAGCAGCATGCACATGTAGACTTTTTCAAATCCAATCACAATTCCTGATGGATTTGAATTCCTGAAGCCAAGTCCACCGTTGTCAGGCTTTATAGGAGTGAAACAATAGCTTTTTCTTTTTCATCTAAGATTGTCTGAGTTGAGTTTCTGTTATAGGCAATTGAAAGAGTTCGGAATTTCTGATTGTAGAAGCTTCTAAACCCAGAATGGTTTCCAAGAACGGTTTCCCTTTTTTTTTTTTAAGTTATATCTTGTTTTTATTTACTTATTTTCAAATTCTTTATTGTTGAAAATATTAAATATGTCTCCTTTGTCCCCATTGACCACTCCCCACCCACTCCCCTCCCCTCCCCAGCACATGTCCCCATCCCCCTAAGGTCTGTGTCCTTTGTTTATGCTTATATGCAGGCATAGAAGTCCTTTGGTTGATCTCTTACATCACCCCTACCCCCACTTTTCCTGCCCCTGCTCAACGGAATGCTTCTATGTCTCTCTTTCTAAAGAAACTCCCCAAGGCCTGACCAGCATAGTTCAGTGGTTGAGCAGCAACCTATAGACCAGGTGGTCATGGTTTGATTCCTGGTCACGCATATGCCTGATTTGTGATCTTCCAGTTGATATGTTTTTCTCTCCCTTCTGTGTGTGTGTGTGTGTGTGTGAATATATATGTATATACATATACGTGTGTGTGTGTATATATATATATATATATATATATACCTATACATATATATATACATATACATATACATATACATATATATATATATTTTTTTTAAAGAAGCTCTCTAAGAATTGCCAAAAAAAACACCAAAAACAATTCTTTCCTTTAAAATATACCTTAACTCTAGTTTTGTTTTGTTTTTCCCTATGATCTCAAAAGTAAACAACAGAAAAGAAATCACTCAATTCCTTCATCATCTCCCTGGGTAGGCAGGCAGGTATAATTATCACAACCTTATATCAGGTCTGTACATGTGGGCACAAAAACTACTGACTTTTTTCTTGTTGTTTCCACCATGCTATGAATGGAAAACCTTTTCCAGCCTCAGGATAATTTCTCTTTTCAAAAGAAAACAGCAAAATGCCAGGCTAGTGTGTCTCAGTGGTTGAGCATTAACCTATGAACCAGGAGGTAACAGTTCATTTCAGGTCAGGGCACATGCTGTGTTGTGGGCTCAGATTCTTAGTATGGGACGTGCAGGAGGTAGTTGATCAATAACTCTTGCTCATCTTTGAGGTTTCTATATCTCTCTCCCTCTCCTTTTCTCTCTGAAATAAATAAAAATATACTTTTAGGAGAGAAACTGCTGGCATAGCTAAACACCTGAAATTGCTGCCTCGCACAATCAATTTAAAACTACAACTAAAAGACAAAACGGACATCATCCAGAACCACAGGAAGGCTGGTTAAGTGAAAATTCTACAACTAGAAGGGAAAAGAAAAGTACACTGAGACTCAGAGGAGCTGCAGAACTAAAGTGCAGCGGTACTGAGGTGCGCGAACATGCAGAGAAGACTGGCAACTGAAACACGTGGCTAGCTTTTTCAATCTGCAGGGAGTTACAAGCTCCTGAACTCCAATTCCGGGCAAGATTCTGGGGACCCAGATTCACAAAGGGAGAGATTGGACTATCTGGCATCTGGCGGAACTCAAAGGTGGCTTTCTCTCAGAGGTGCTTGCAGCAATCACCAAAGGACACTGAGACTGGGGGCCTCTTAGGGCAGGGTTGACAGGAAGTCATTGGTGTTTGCTCCACCCTGAGATTTTACCCCATCCAACTGTGTGCAGAGGCTTTGCATAGGAATGGCCTGGTCCTTTGAAATCTAAAATTACCTATCAAACTGCAGCTGAGTCAGAGAGAACCAGAACATCGAAAAGAAGGCCCAAAGCCCCGCAGCAGCTTGCATTGCTTCACAGCTAAGCCTCATCTGGGCACCTCCAAAACCCAAACAAAGAAGAGAATCTGCAGATCTCTCTGTAGCTTCTGCTGGGTGGCCTCAGGCAGAAGCTAAAATATCACCTCTTTGGAGATCCAAGAGCCAGTGTACCCAGGAGTCAGAGTAGGACCATCCAGATTACAGCTCCTCAGATCCATAAGGGACATACTCAGAGGGCAGACTCAATGAGCACCAAAGCCCCACTAAATCAAGTTTTGCCTCATACAGGTGTCTCCAGCATAGAAGTTTTCCCATCATAGACACAACTGATCCTCATAGCTAATTGGCCTAGAGGTAAATTCCTCCAAGTGATACCAACAACAATCAAGACTTAACTACAAGACTGGGCACATAGCTCACAAATGGGTACACCAAGAGTATCAACCTAAGGTAACTGGGGAGGCTGAGCCACTAGGTCCCATAGGACACCTAGCACACAAAGCCACTCTCTCAACTCCAGGGAAGCAGCCAAAATGTGGAGACAACAAAACAGGTCACAAATGAAAGAAATGGAGGAGAACAAATGACTGGATATAGAGTTCAAAACCACGGTTATAAGCTTTTTCAAGAATTTTCTAGAAAATGCCGATAAATTTAGTGAGACCCTGAGGATATGAAAAAGGACCAACTAGAAATTAAACATACATTAACTGATATAAAAACAGAGATCCAATAGCAGACTAGAAGATTGCAAGAATCAAATCAAAGATTTGAAATACAAAGAAGCAAAAAAACACCCAACCAGAAAAGCAAAAAGCAAAAAGAATCCAAAAATATGAAGATAGTATAAGGAGCCTCTGGGACAACTTCAAGTGTACCAACATCAGAATTATGGTGGTGCCAGAAGAAGAAAGAGAGCAAGATAATGAAAACCTATTTGAAGAAAACTTCCCCTACTTAGTGAAAGAAATACACTTACAAGTCCAGGAAGCACAGAGAACCCCAAACAAAAGGAATCCAAAGAGGACCACACCAAGACACATCATAATTAAAATGCCAAGACCAAAAGACAAGGAGAGAATATTAAAAGCAGTAAGGGAGCACCCATACAACTGTCAGCTGATTTCTCAACAGAAACTATGCAGGCCAGAAGGGAGTGGCAAGAAATATTCAAAGTGATGAATAGCAAGAACCTACAACCAAGATTACCCAGCAACACTATCATTCAAAAATGAAGGTCAGATAAAGAGTTACACAAATAAGAAAAAGCTAAAGGAGTTCATCACTGCCAAACCAGTATTATAGGAAATGCTGAAAGATATTCTTTAAGAATAGAAAGAAGAAGAAAAAGGTAAAGATAAAAATTATGAACAACAAATACATATCTATCAACAAGTGAATCTGAAAATCAAGTGAATAAAAAATCTAACGAACAGAATAAACTGGTGAATATAATAGAATCAGGGACATAGAAAGGCAGTGGACTGACAATTCTTAGGGGGGAAGGGGTGTGACGGATGGGGGAAGAGACTGGATAAAAATCATACACCTCTGGATGAGGTCAGTGTGGGGCAGGTAAGAGCAGAGGGTAGGATGGGACCTGGGTGCAGGGGAGCTATTGGGGAAAAAAAAGAGGAACGAGTGTAATAATCTGAACAATAAAGATTTATTTAAAAATAAAAATATATACTTTTAATAAAAGAAAGAAAACAACAAAATATGAACAATTAACCCAGAAGGTATTCCACATAAGTAAAAACCAGTCATCACCCTTCCACCATGCGAGGATTCAGGGAGAAAAAGGTTATCTATGAACAGAATGTCACCAGACACAAAATCTTCTAGGACCTTGATCTTCAACTTCCTAACCTCCAGAACTGAAAGAAATAAATTTCTGCTGTTTGAAAAACAAACAAACAAAAATAAAACAAACAGCCATATGATTGGGAATTAATCAGCTCCTTTAGCATTTAATCTTTTTCACCCAGTTATTTCTGTTTACCTGGCCTCCTCTGAATAATCTTTCATCATTTTACTCCTCAGGGAATCTGAGCATTGCATTATTTTATTTTTGAAATCAGGTCGTGAGGCATTTCAAATCCTTCGGTAAGAGCAGATTTCCCACCTTGAGAAAGGTATCTTATTAAGTAACATCTATTACCCTGGGGAGTATGAGGAGGAATTGTGCAGATTTTTACTTCTTAAATTAACTATTTCTGAATTGTTAGACAACATTTTTACAATAAGTATGGCTTGCTTTTGTAACAGAAAAAATATATAAACACATACTTTAAAAAAAATGTTCAGCAAGGTATGGCTCAGTGACTGAGCGTCAACATATGAACCAGAAGGTTCAATTCACAGTCAGGACACATGCCTGGTGGCAGGCTCAATCCCCAGTGTGGGATTCTCTCTCATCATTGATGCATATATCTCTCTCCCTTACCCTTCCTCTCTGAACTCAATAAGAATATATATTTAAAATGTCCAATGCTCCCAAAAGGCAACCCCCCCAGGAAAGAAAGGTATTTTACCTATGGAGCTCTCTAAGGAGATAATGGCATTTTCTCTATATTCTAGTGCATGTTGTCCTCTTTTGCTCTTTTTTCATGATGAAATTCTATGCTTTTTTATAATTTTAATATCTTAACTAAACTATTACAATAACCTGAAGGCTCTGCTCCCAGGCTTGCCTTTTTTAAAACATTGCCCACACTGTTACTAAAGTGATCTTTTTGGGGGTTTTTGTTTGTTGGTTTGTTTGTTTTTTTGTTTGTTTGTTTTTATTGATTTTTCACAGAGAAGAAGAGAAAGGGATAGAAAGCCAGAAATATCAATGAGAGAGAGAGACATCGATCAGCCGCCTCCTGCCTCCTCCCACTGGGGATGTGCTCGCAACCAATGTACATGCCCTTTACCGGAATCGAACCTAGGACCCCTCAGTCCCCAAGCTGACACTCTATCCACAGAGCCAAATTGGTTTTGGCTCTTTTTGTTTTTTAATATATTTATTTATTTCAGGGAGGAAGGGAGAAGAAGAGATAGAAACATCAATGATAACAATCATTGATCTGCTGCCTCCTGCATACCTCCTAATGGGGATTGAGCCCGAAACCCAGGCGTGTGCCCTTGGCTGGAATTGAACCTGGGACCCTTCAGTCCACAGGCTGACACTGTATCCACTGAGTTAAGCCAGCTAGGGCTGGAATGGTCTTTTTAAAACACGAATTTGAATTTGCCACATCCCTGCTGCAAATTATGTAAGGCTCCTCTTCCCCTGAACCATCTCCCTCTCTGCCTAGATGAGGATGTACAAAGACTTCTCCAACATGCTTGATTTGCTGGGGCTGGATGCAGGTGTGCTCCTATCATAGGATTGAGGTCATAGGGTTTGAGACACAAGAGTTGGACTGTCATCACCTTGCTGATTGACTGTGGACATCTCATTCCTATCTGAACCTCAGCAGAATTACCAGCACAACTCCACATCCCCTTGACATTGGTTTTCAATGTGACTTTATGGGTTTGACATAACTCTCTGGTGGCTTCTGTGATGTCTGCCAAATGGATTACCTGGCATTTCTAACCTGGAAGCAGCCTCTGAGTGGGTGTCATATAGATCAGAAGCTGCTGTGGCTTAGCTCTGCTGAGCCTCTTGAGTTCCTGTTGTTGCTGAAGGATCAGAAAGTAAGAGTGGGGAGGGGAGAAGGCGAAAGAGGCCACACCAAAGAAGCTCTATGCCCCAAAAAGCTGTATTTTCAAAGGCCAGCAGTTCTTGGACTGCAATTATTATGCAATAATTGGAAGCACCCCAAGATTTTAGTCCTCTTGGTCATGCACAGTTTATTGAACTGGTGTGCTGTGAGAACATAAAAAGTGTGTGCTACTGATTGCAGCTGGGGCAAATACTCAGATGAGTGGTCAAAGTCTGGGAAGGAATATGGCAAAATATAAGCTGTATCAGGTTAGTGGTATTATGGATGACTTTTTCCTTTAAAATCTTTTGATTAGCTCATCTTTTCAATACTTGTTAAGGGAAGAGGAGATAGAGAAAGGGGATCATGCTGTACTCTTGGAACCTAAATTTATAGGATGTAATATAATGGAATATGATGGTGTATATATATATGAGTCACACCTCATCGGAATATATCCATTGAATTAGAAAGTCATAGAAGTCCCTTTAAGGCACCTTAAAAACAGTACAGTGGTACCTCGAGATACAAGTTTAATTCATTCTGTAACCTTGAGGCGTGGGAAACTATGAGATGCTCGAGTCACGGTAAACTGGTGGGTCTTGTGCAGCCGGCCGATCTGCGTGATTACTCCTATCTCAAATGTTGCTCGTATTTCAAAGCAAAAATCGCTCGCTCGCTCGCCGGCTCGTATCTCAAAAATCTCGTATGTTAGGGCACTTGTATCTCGAGGTACCACTGTATAGTCCAATTCTTCATTTTATTCATTCACTAGAGGCCTGGTGCACAAATTAATGCACCAGTGGGGTCCTTTAGCCTGGCCTGTGGGATTAGGCTGAAACCAGCTCTCCATCCCTTGAGGGGTCCCAGATTGCAAGAGGATACAAGGCAGGCCAAGGAACTCCACTGGTGCACAATTGGGGCCAGGGAGGGACATGGGAGGTTGGCCAGCCAGGAAAGGACCACATAAGGGCTGCAGGATGTGTCCGCCCGTCTTGCTCAGTCCCAATCGATCAGACCCCAGCAGCAAGCTAACCTACCATCCAGAGCATCTTTCCTCTGGTGGTCATTGCACACCATAGCAAGTGGTTGAGCAGCCTTAGCATATCATTAGCATATTACGCTTTGATTGGTTGAACGGATGACCAGTCAACCAGACACTTAGCATATTAGGCTTTTATTATATAGGATTCATCCATTCATTCATTCAATTTTTCCTTTTATAGAAGTAGAAGTAGAAGTAGAGACCTGGAGAGATCCAGCAGTTTTCCACACTAGCACAGTTCATTTGTGGCAGAGTTGAAAGAAGAACTCAGCCTTCTACTGTTTATTCAAAAAAAAGGAACAATTTTTATTCCTACTATTGTCTTTCAAAATCACTCTGTTCATTCTCTCTTCCTAACTGCTTAACTGCCTGTGTTTGGTCCCTTTGCCAGCCTCTTATCTAGCTCTCAGGTGAGATAAGACATCAGTCTCTCTACCCCACTACTCAGGGAACTCAGGTCAGATTGTCCCAAGAACTCTCTCACCATCTCTGCTCTAGTTCCCAGCCACCTAACAGCATTTCTTCCATTCAGCACACACCCACCTGAAGATGTTAGTTTGTCTTTCTTCCTGGGAATTCCCCACTCTTTTACCTTACCTTGACCAAAAAGTGAGAAAACTACAGCACTCTGATAAGTATCTTCAAAAAAGAAAAAAAAATCCTCACTTTTCAAACCTCCTCTTTGATTCTCTTTTTTTAGGCCAAAAGTGGATGACAGACTATAAGTTTCAGAATCAATTTGGGGGCCAACTCTTTCATAAACAAACTGACATATCTCCTTCTAATGTGGGGTGCTTGCCTCCAATAATGCTAATCTCTGAAACAGAAAACAGGGTTATCTCATTTCAAATCTTATCACAACCCTGGCACTGCTATGGCTCAGTTGGTTGGAGTATAGTCCTGTGCAAATAAAGGTTGGCAGTTCAATTCTCTCTTCCTTTCTCTCTTTCTTCCCCTCTCTCTAAAATCATTAAAACATATCCTTGGGTTAGCATTTTTTGAAAAATCCTGTTACAATTGCATCTATTTATTTCCTAGTTCTATTTGCTTCTTCTTATAGACCAGCTGAAATATTTAGTTTGTTAGACCCTGTTGTGGGACCAACCTCTTATCTGAGACCATTCAGTAGTTCCTGTAGACTCAGTCATGACTTAGTCACTGGATGTAATTATGTGCAGAGGCAGGAGGAATTTATGGCACTTTAGTCCCTCACTCAAGAATTTCCTATTAAGGCGGATGTTGGTCTGAAATTATGTTCCAATTTTATCAGATAGCTGACCTTCAGTCTCATTCTTGAGGCTCAGGCGTGCTTTGGACTCTAGACTCCATGGATTTCAGCCTGGTGCCTTAGATCCAATCTTGACACCCTGCCCAGTGTCCTGGTCCCCTGCACTCTCTGCTGGGGTTAATAATTTGGTAGACTGTAACCTGGAGTTGCTGGTGGCCATCTTTGTCACCACATAGGGAGAAACTGCTTAGGGATGAAGTCAACTCAGAGGAAAGCAAAACTGAAAGAGAGAGGCAAATTTGTCACAGGGTTGACCCATTCTTAAAGCCAGCAATCCACCAAAGGACTCTGTGGTTTATTAACCGACATATTTACTTTTATTGCGTAAGTCAGCATGAGTTGGATTTCTGTTACTTGAAACTATGCAGCTAGCAAAGAAAGACTGACTGATATTTTCTTTGACGTTACCAGCTGGGTAAACATGTAGAAAGGAAATAAACAACTTGCCTTTGCAAGTTGAAGAAAATGTCCTCAGAAATATAAATTAACATGCCCAGTATATGCATACAGCTAGAAAAAAAGAAGACTAAGATTTTCAAAATATATATATACACATATATTTCTTTATTGATTTAATAGATGAAGGGAGAGAGAGTGAGAGATAGAAACATCATTGATGAGAATCATTGATTGGCTGCCTCCTGCATGGCTCCTACTGGGGATGTAGCCCTCAACCCAGGCATGTGTCCTTGGCCAGAATCAAACGAACCTGGGACCCTTCAGTCTGCAGGCCTACTCTCTATCCACTGAGCCAAGCCACTCTAGGGCAAGACTTAAAATTTGAACAGGGCTCTGATAGGCTGCGAAACTTCTGTTTTCAATGCATTATGCTACTCTTCTTATATAACAGTTGAATGACTCTGTTTCTCCTTTTGCAAAATGGAAATAACATTTCCTATGTCTTAGTGTTATTATAAGAAATAAATATAATGTACATAGTACCTGGCACTAAAAGGTATTAAAAAAAATGGTAGTTATTTTAATTATCAAACACCTTGACCTACAAGGACTTTGGGCTACTATATTCTAGAGCAGCGGTTCTCAACCTGTGGGTCGCGACCTGTTTTCTGATGGTCTTAGGCTCTACAGCAGTAACCCACAGGTTGAGAACCACTAACAAGGTCGCCTAAGACCATCAGAAAACACAGATATTTACATTACGATTCACTATAGCACGAGAAACTGTATTAAATGGTCGTGGCATTAGAAAGGTTGAGAACCACTGTTCTAGAGGATTAAAACAACAAAAATAGCCTTAGCCAGTTTGACTCAGTGGATTGAAAGGTCTAGGGTTCGATTCCAGTCAAGGCCTCGATCCCCAGTGAGGGTTGTGCAGAAAGCAGCCAATCCATGATTCTCTCTCATCAGTGATGTTTCTGTCTCACTCTCTCCCTCTTCCTTCCTCTCTGAAATCAATTAAAAAATATATTAAAAAAAAACAAAACAAAAGCAAAACATTTTGGTCATCACCTCCAGGGAGTGAAAATCTAAGTACAGGAAAAGACCCAATGTTAAAGAGAATGAGGGGCAGTGTAAACTGTCATGTGTTTAATAACAGAGGAAGGAGACCATTTCTTCTCTGGTGATCCAAAATGATTTCATGAAAGAAGTGAAGCCCAACTGGTGTGACTCACTGGTTGAGTGTAGATCTATCAACCAGGAGGTCATGGTTCTATTTCAAGCTTGGGTTGCAGGCTTGATCCCCAGTAGGGGGCGTGCAGTAGGCAGCTGGTCAATGATTCTCATCATTGACATTTCTCTCTCTCCCTTCCTCTCTGAAATCAATAAAAAATATATTTTAAATAAACAAACAAAAAAGCAGTGGAAGGAGAGAAACCAAGATGGCGGCATAGGTGAACACCTAAACTGCTACCTCGTACAACAATTTCAAAACTACAATGAAAAGACAAAATGGACATCATCCAGAACCACAGGAAAGCTGGCTGAGTGAAAATTCTACAACTAGAAGGAAAGAGAGGGGCTCACAGAGACTCAGAAGAGCTGCAAAAAGTTGAGGGAAGCAGCAAAAATGCAGAGACAAAGAAACAGATCACAAACAAAAAAATGGAGAAAAACAAACAACTGGATATAGAGTTCAAAAACCACGGTTATAAAGGTTTTTCAAGAATTTCCTAGGAAAGGTGGATAAATTTAGCGAAACCCAAGAGGAGATGAAAAGGACCAACTAGAAATTAAACATACACTGACTGAAATAAAAAATATTATACAGAGACCTAACAGCACACTAGAGAAACGCCAAGAATCAAGTCAAAGATTTGAAATACGAAGAAGCAGAAAACACTCAATTGGAAAAGAAAAAAGAAAAAAGAATCACCTCTGGGACAACTTCAAGTATCCCAACATCAGAATTATGGGGGTGCCAGAAGAAGAGACAGAGTAAGATATTAAAAACCTATTTGAAGAAATAATGATTGAAAACTTCCCCACCTGGTGAAAGAAATAGACGTACAAGTCCAGGAAGTACACAGAACCCCAAACAAAAGGAATCCATAGAAGACCACACCAAGACACATCATAATTAAAATGCCAAGACCAAAAGACAAAGAGAATATTAAAAGCAGCAAGAGAAAAACAGTTCATTACCTACAAGGTAGCACCCATATAACTGTCAGCTGATTTCTCCATAGAAACTATGCAGGCCAAACGGGAGTGGCAAGAAATAATCAATGTGATGAATAGCAAGAACCTACAACCAAGATCACTTTACCCAGTAAAGCTATCATTCAGAATTGAAGGGCAGATAAAGAGCTTCACAGAGAAGAAAAACTAAAGGAGTTCATCACCACCAAACCAGTATTATATGAAATGTTGGTACTCTTTAAGAAGGGGAAGAAGAAGAAAAAGGTAAAGATAAATATATGAATAGCAAATACATATTTATCAACAAGTGAATCTAAAAATCAAGTGAATAAAAAATCTGATGAACAGAATAAACTGGTGAATATAATAGAATCAGAGGCATAGAAAGGAAGTAGACTGACAATTCTCAGGGGGAAAGGGGTGAGGGAGGTGAGGGGAGAGACTTAACAAAAATTGTACTTCTATGGATGAGGACAATGCAGGGGGAGATAAGGGCAGAGGGAGGGGTGGTAAGAACCTTTGAAATATTTTTGGACATGTGTTTGTATAGTGTTAAAGTTATGATTGATCAGAAAATCACTTGGATCTTCTTTCAAAATGCACACTGACCAATTGTCCCAGGTACAGCGAAACCACTGTAACTAAGCAGGGCTACTATAACCCTCAGCCTTATGTAGAAACATAAAAATGATTGGAAAACATCAGTCTTGAGGCAGAAACACCATTTCAGAGACTATTGTCTCTGAGTCAAAAGGGCCCCAGGATTTGTAAAGCTGTTAACAAATTATAATATGCTCATGCACGCATGCACGCACGCATGGGAGAGGACCTGTATTCGTCATCCCTCATATAGACTTCTACAATCATTTCCTTCTAGCTGCTCTCTCTGCCTCCAGTTCTCTCCATTTCAAACTATTTTATATTTTATGACCATATTAATCTTTCTGTTCTGATCCTTTCATCCCAACTCCAAAATCTTTAATGACAAGCCACTATCTACAGACCAGACTGAAATTCTTTGGTGTGTGTTTTTTTTGATGAGATTATAACTACCTTTCAGACCTTGCTTTCTGCTATTTGTCATCAGGAATCTCCTGGTCCAGCTAAGTTGAATAAATCAAGAGTTCCTTGCTTTCCTTTCTCCATGTCTCCTTCATGCTGCACACTCTGCCTGGAAAACCACTCTACATTTCCCTTCTCATCTAACTTCATCTTCTCCATCCTTGAAGGCTCAGTTCAAATGCCTTTCCTGACCCCCTCTCTCTCCCACCCTGCCTTTGATAATGCCTCTCCATTCTGAACTACCATAGAACTTAATATCTTTATGTGTGGCTCATTTGCTTTACTCATCAGTTATTTATTTTTTAAGTCAAAATTTAAAATACAGCCAAAACTGGTTTGGCTCAGTGGATGGAGCGTTGGCCTGCGGACTGAAGGGTCCCTGGTTCGATCCCAGTCAAGGGCGTGTGCCTTGGTTGCGGTCACATCCCCAGTAGGGGGTGTGCAGGAGGCAGCTGATCGATGCTTCTCTCTCATCGATGTTTCTAACTCTTTCTCTCTCCCTTCCTCTCTGTAAAAAATCAATAAAATATATTTTAAAAAATTTAAAATACAAAATCATGTAATAAATGAAATAATAACCACACATGTCCCCATCACCCAGAACTACCAATTATTAAGTTTCACATTTGCTTCCATATTTTTCAAAGAAGTGAAACATTATAGGTAAAATTGAGTCTCCTTTAACCACACGCTCTTCCTCTCAGTTCCATTTCCCCTCTCAATGTTCAGTGGCAACTGGCACTATGAGTTCGGTGTGTATCTTTCCATTCCATTCCATTCCTTATCATTTTATTTGTATACATATATGTATCTATCACCAATAGATTGTGATGTTCTGTGTGTTCTTAAATTTATATTCACGATATAAATGGTATATGTATCATTTTGCATTTTGCTTTTATTATTCCCAAATCTTTTTGAGAACAATTCAGGTTGATATAGGCATAAACTACATTTTATTTATCTACTCTTCTAGGATAAAAACTTAGGTTGCTTCCACCTTTTTGCTATTATAAACAGTGCAACAGAGGACATCCTCACACTTGTTTCTTTGTACACAGGAGTGGGAGTTCTTTGGGATACATAACCCCAACTGTAATTGCTGATTTATAATATGTGTACATTTAAAGATTTTTAAAATTGTGATAAAATACACATAACAAAATTTACCAGCTTAACCATTTTGAAGTATTTAATTCAGTACTGTTTAATGCATTCATTGTTGTGCAACCAATCTTCAGAACTCTTTTCATCTTGCAAAACTGAAACTCTAAGGGTATATACATTTTTAACATTTTATTACATGCATGGCATTTCATCTGCTAAACTATGAACTTTATAAATGCATGACCAACATTTCATTAATTTATAAACCTAGCAAAGTGAATTTGACCATAGTTTAACACATAAATGCAAACTAATGTTTGTTAAGTGAATGAAAGAGTCAATGAATCAAAAGGAATAATATGTTTTTTATAATCATAGTGAGATGAGATTTCCTCATTAAACAGATGAAGTATTGGAACTCAGCTCTGGCAACCTCATCTATTTGGAACATAGCCTGCAAGCCAAAAAAGGATAGCAATGACTTCTGAACTGATAAAATAGTAGACCTCTCCCTCCCCAAATAATTCATGCTCTAAAGTATATGTACTTTACCTTAGGACAGTGGTCTGCAAACTCATTAGTCAACAGAGCCAAATAGCAGCTGTACAATGATTGAAATTTCTTTTGAGAGCCAAATTTTTTAAACTTGAACTTCTTCCAATGCCACTTCTTCAAAATAGATTCGCCCAGGGCGTGGTATTTTTGTGGAAGAGCCACATTCAAGGGGCCAAAGAGCCGCATGTGGCTTGAGAACCACCATTTGCCAACCACTGGACTTTTATTTGGAGTGTATTTATTATTTACTTGTTTGTTTGTTTATTGTTAATCCTTACCAGAGGATATTTTTCCATTGATTTTTAGGGAGAGTGGTAGAGAGAGGGAAAGACAGAAACATCGATGTGAGAGAAACACATCAATTGGTTGCCTCCTGCAGGAGCCTCAACCAGGGCTCCAGGCTGGAGATGAGCCTGCAATTAAGGTACATGCCCTTGGATTGGAATGGAACCTGGGACCCTTTGGTCCACAGGCTGATGCTTTGTCTATTGAGCCAAACCAGCTAGGGATAAAGTGTACTTATTATTGAAAATTTTTATTATAAAACATGGCATATTTGGTGTAAAATCAGATTATAAAAAGATACAAAATATATATTTTTAAAAATCACCTTTTGTTATAGATAGAAATGCACTGGTCAAATTCCCTTTCAGGAAAGAACTTATTGTCCAGCTACAAGGAATATGGCCAGCTGACAACCTTCCACACTTAATCTCTTGGCCATCCTCAGCTTTTCAGCCAAAGTTGATTTCTTCTCAGAGTGGGCCCAAGGTAATAACTGTGGAAATTGGTACAAAGGCCTGGCTATTTCCATCCATATCATAGCCAATCTTTGCTCCAAAACTCCCTGTTGAGATAGCAGAAATTTTGTATCATGTCTGACCATTCTATCAGCCCAATCCTGCTTCCTCCCCTTTCTTTTCAAAGGTGTAACTTCCCAACAAACTTTTTATTCCTAACTCCAATTCAGCATTTTCTTCCTAGAGAACCCAACAGGCATTCTGAACTCTATCATCCTAATTCCTAGAGGTAAACACCATAGCCATTCTGAAGTACTTCCTTCCAGTCTGTTTACTATGAATATATGTACTTTGGCACTCTTTTTATTTTCACTCATTTTAAAATTAGAACTGTAATATGAAATAATTCTCAAAAATATGATTTTAAAAAGCATCATGTGGATGAACCACAGTTTTTAAAAATCGTTGTGTTATTAGACATTTACTTTGTTGCCTGTTTTTGCTTCTAAATAAATAATCCTGCAATTACTGTTGTATATAAATCTTTGTCCACATCTGTAATTATCATCTTAGACTGTACACATAGAAATGAAATTGCTCGGCAACAAGTTCGTATGCTTTTTATTTATTTATTTTAACTTTTGTGAGTTTATTTGAGCCAAAATGTCAACAATTATCAGGAAGCAAAATCTCAAGGGATTGAGATAATGCCCCTGTATGCTTTTATTTTTTGCCATATAAAAATGAATGAAGTTTTAAAAGATATCATTGAAAATATTTCTTAAAATATTGAAAAGTACGTTAATACTGGAGAAACCAAGATGGCAGCATAGGTGAATACCTAAACTGCTGCCTCGCAAACAATTTCAAAACTACAGCTAAAAGACAGAACAGACACCATCCAGAACCACAAGAAAGCTGGCTGAGTGGAAATTCAGGCCAGAAGGGAGTGACAAGAAATATTCAAAGTGTGAATAGCAAGAACCTACAACCAAGATTACACTACCCAACAAAACTATCATTCAGAATTGAAGGTCAGATAAAGAGCTTCACAGCTAAGAAAAAGCTAAATGAGTTAATCAATATCAAACCAGCATTATATGAAATGCTGAAAAGTTTTATGGAAGGAGAGGAAGAAGAAGAAAAAGGTAAAGATAAAAATTATGAACAACAACTACATATCTATCAACAAGTGAATCTAAAACTCAAGTTAATTAAAAATCTGATGAATAGAATAAACTGGTGAATATAATAGAATCAGGGGCATAGAAAGGGAGTGGACTGACAATTCTCAGGGGAAAGGGGTGTGGGGGGTGCAGGAAGAGACTGGACAAAAATTGTACACCTATGGATGAGGACAGTGTGGGGGAGGTAAGGGCAGAGGGTGGGGTGGGAACTGGGTGGAGGGGAGCTATAGGGGGGAAAAAGAGGAACAATTGTAACAATCTGAATAATAAAGATTTATTAAATTAAAAAAATACTTTAATACTTCAATATCACTACAAAATGTATAATGAAAAACAGTAGTTTTCTGCCTTGTTCCTCTGCATAGCTCAAAGACAACCATTTTCTGTTTTTCACTCTTGCTTTAGATATTTGCCTTTATATTTCAAAATAATGTTTGTTTTTATGTCCTCATGTATTTGCATTAAACATGCTCCATTGCCTTCCTGCTGTGGTAGATGAGGATGTAACACTCATAAGTGTACCACATTCCCAACCCATTTCTCCTCGCCCAAACTCCCAAAGTAGTTAAGCCATAATTTTGGCTTATATCAATAACCAATATTTGTGAACAATATGAATAATTTTCACAGGTGAGTCGAAAAGTGTGATCTGACTCCTTTCTTGTAAAACTCTAGTGAGTAAGAAGCCCATTTTACTTCATCTGCACTAACCCTGGGTAATGACTTCTAAAAAAAAGTGTTTCCTTTTCTGATATTAAAAGTAAAACATGATCATAGTGGAAAATCAATTTAATTCAGAAACATAAAGACATTGACATGAACTGTAATCACAGTCCTTGTTTGAACTGCTGCTTTTGCCACTTCTTTGATCCCTTTTCCTCTCTCCAGATACCCATGCCAATGCTACCTGGGCCGTCTACAAAGTGACACTGAGAAGTCCCTGACCTCTTGGAGCATTTGCTCCCTGCTACTCCTACTTTGAATCTGTCCCTGCCAACTTGCAGACCTCCACTACCCATCTCTCTTTAGTCAGTAGACATGTTCCTTTCTCGGGCACAATTCTTTTCAGTAGAGACCCTGCAGCAGTGTGTGCTGGGTTCATAATAATTCGGTTCTTTCAGCATACCACCCAGAAGAGTAACCTGGGCCCCTGGTGAGTCAGTGTTTTCATTTTAGTACCCAGCCTTCTCTTTTCCAGTCTGGACAGGTTCAAATGCAGCTTTCTCGAATCTGCACAAACATTATTTTCTCTAACACTCAGACCCTGTGGCAAATGGAAATTTCTTCCTCAGTGAGGGACTTTCCCCTTTAGGAACCCATTATTCCTCCCTACAATCTGTGTTTCCTCATGTCCATGTTTTAAAAGCATATTTATGTTTTTATTGATTTCAGAGAGGGAGAGAGAGAGAAACATCAATGATGAGTGTGACTCATTGATTGGCTACCTCCTGCATACCCCACACTGGGGATAGAGCCCACAACCTAGGCATGTGCCATTGACTGGAATTGAACCTGGGACCCTTCAGTCCGCAGGCCGAGGCTCTTATCTACTGAGCCAAACCCGCCTGGGCTTATGTTCATTTTTAAATCCGAATTTTATCTCCCATAGTACTTCTGGACCCAAAATAAAATCAAGGGAAAGGAAAGATGTTTCAGCCATAGTCCAGAGCCCACATGACCTCGGGGTTCTCCACTCACCAAACACTGAATTATATACACCATCTATGATAGTGCTGGTAAACTCTTCATCTATCAAGCCACCCATCCTCCTTTCCTCTCCCCTCTCTACTCACTTAATTGTTCCCTCTCCTGTTCATACTTAGATCAGAGCATGTATTACACAGTATTATAATTATGTGCTTATGAGTTAACCTCTTCGGCATCTCCCCACCCCGCCCCCGGCTCCCACAGGGCAGAAATCTATGTACCATAATGAAAGACGGAGAACAGGCATGCCACATTTATGGGAGCGATGGGGGTGTGGATGAGCCGGACTGTGCCGAAGTGCTTTAAATACCAGCAAAAATAACTCAAACCAAAAGGCAAGAGGGCGGTGTTAACAGGTTCTAGAGCAGCACGATGGCTTGCAGAACACAGTGTACAGTGAAAATGTACCAGGTCATTGTGTGAGAGTTGGACGGGAATGCAGCTAAACCAGTTAGGGACTCACTGCGGTGACCTGCACTGGTGTTAGGAAGAAGTACATGCTGGTTGCAGTGGCATGGAGAGGAGGAACTGCACCCAAAAGGTCTTTCAAACCGAGTAATAAAAACCGAGAGTTGCTGTGTTCCTTGATTTCCTAGGCTGTGCCAACACACCACCAAGGTGGGTATGGGATCACCCCCGTTTCACCCAGGGGCAGAGTGAGGTTTGGCCAGGTTCAGAGACTCGCTGTGGGAGTCTCAGACCCGGCAAGTGGCAGGTACTGAGTTTCTTCCCACATCCACCTCTCCAGACCCGGGGCAGCCCCAGGCCTCAGCGGACTCTCCGGGGCAGCCCCAGCCTTCAGCTGACTCCCCGCACTCTCCGCACTGCGCGGAGGACTGTTCCCCGCCTCACCCCCGCCCTCCCCGGAGCCGAGGCCTCGATCCAATGACAGGTGAAGGGCCTCGCAGGGCCTCCGGGGTCGGGTACTCTTTAAGAAGCTTCCAAGCCCTTCCAAGGAAGGACCTTCCGGAGGCGCGTCGCGGTGGCGGCGGTAGCTCCGCGGGCCCCAGCGAGCGGAAGCCGCAGAGTCATCGCGGGGCAGGGACACAGCCTGTGAGGGAGCCGTGACGCTCGCCGTGGGCACCTCCTCGGCGGGCGGGAACCCCCGCGGCCGCCGGGGACAGGAAGGCTGAGTCAGCGCAGGCGGCGCTGCGAAGGCGGACGGGGAGGGCGGACCGGGGAGGGCAGGCGGGCGGCTCCCCGGCCCGGGCGCATCCGGCCCCCTGGGCTGCGCCCCATCCATCATCAGCGTGGAGGCTGCGCTCCGCCATCAGCCGCGATCGGGCGCAGGTTTGCAGGGATCCCCACCGGGGAGCTGGAATCTGAGATTACAATTTGCAATCTTGAAGTGGCCGCACGCAACAGGTGCTGTCACGCAGGTGTCCGTGGAAGCTGCTGCTCTTGTGGAAGGAGACAGGCTCTGTCCCCAAGACTGGGTAGATTTTGGAGATCAAAGGGACTTGCCCTTTAGGCCAAACTTTATTTGCCTGACTCCGTCCCAAAATGCAGTAAATAATAATTAAGACATTCACACACAGCCCTGGCAGGTGTGTGTGTGTGTGTGTAATGGTTAGAGCACCATCCCATGCATGTGGAAGGCAATCAGTGGATGTGTCTCTCTCTCACAGAGATGTCTTTCTCTCTCTCTCTCTCCTCCCCTTGCTTCCTCCCATTCTCTCTGTAAAAGCAACCCTATCTAATAAGGAGGGAATATGCTAATTAACCGTCACTCCCTCACAAAGATGGCTGCACCCACAGCTAAGGCCAAGTTCCCATCAGGAGCCTTAACAAGCAATCAACAGGGACCGCAGGCTACACTCTCCCCGGCCCCCATGGGGTATGACAGGGGACCTCAGGCCGCCCTGAATCCCCTGCCCTGGAGTCAGGCTGGGGGACCTCAGGCCACACACACACACAGACCCCTGCCTGGCCCTCCCCACCCCAGTGCCAGGCCAGGGGACCTGAGGCCATGCCCCTGGCCTGAGAGGGCTTGATGCGGGGGACCTCAAGATGCGCTTCCCTTCCTGGTGCTAAGCTAGGGGACCTCAGGCTGCACCCCCCACAAGGTGGGGCTTGACAGGGGTCTTCAAGCCACGCCCACACCCCAGCACCAGGCCAGGGGAACTGAGGCTGTGCCCCCCTGCCTGGCTGGGCTTGACAGGGGACCTCAGGCCCTGATCCACACCTGGCAGGGCTTGATGGAGGACCTCAATGCATGCTCCCGGCCCAGTCTGGGCTGCAGGACCTCAGGCCATACCCCCCGTCCTGGTGTCAGGCCAGGGATCCTGAGGCTAATGCCCCCTGCCCAGCAGGGCTTGACAAGGATAGGTCTGGCCAGGTCTGGATCTAGCCCAATGGAGGGGCCAGCCAGTCTTGTTCTCACATGATTTTGAGGTGCATGTGGGTGGGTGGGGACTTTACTCTGGATCCTGTGGTGTGCCCCAGACTCTGACAGGAGGAAGGTTTTCATACACATGTTACTAATTTTCTTTCATCTCTTACACTTCTATTATAGAGAAAGGGCAAATAGCAATATTAAATTATTTCCTCTAATTAATCTTCTTTTAATGTGCACAAATTCCATGCACTGGGTCACTAGTGTAAAAATAAGATGCTCAGGTGAGGATTAACAAAAACAAATAAACAAAATACATATACATAACTAAAGGCCCAATGCACAAAATTCATGTACTAGGTGTTGGGGGGGGGCGCGGTTTCCCCTCAGCCCAGCCTGCACCCTCTCCAATCCAGGACATCCCACTCACAAACCTGGATCACTGACTCCTAACTGCTCACCTGCCTGCCTACCTGGTCACCTCTTACTGCCCCCCCTACTGGCCTGGTTGCCCCCAACTGTCCCCTCTGCCAGCCTAGTCTCCCTTAACTGCCCTCCTGCCAGCCTGGTCACCCCTAACTGCCCCACACCTACTGGCCTGGTCGCTCCTAACTGTCCCCGCCTCCCACTGCCGGCCTGGTCATCCCATGCAGCCTGTTATTCAGTCGTTTGGTCATCCCTCACTAACCCCCACTGCAGGCCTGGTCGTACGCAGCCATCTTGTGAGGACATGAGGGTCAATTTGCATACTACTTTTTTTACATATAGGATTATTTTTTAACTAGAGGCCCGATGAGCGAAATTAGTGCAAGAGTAAGCCTTTGGTTTGGTTCAGTGGATAGAGCTTCAGCCTGTGGACTAAAGGGTTCCAGCTTCCATTCCAGTCAAGGGCATGTACCTAGGTTCCGGGAACATCCCCTATAGCGGGTATTCAGGTGGCAGCTGATCAATGTTTCTCTCTCATCGATGTTTCTAACTCTCTAGCCCTCTTCCTTCCTCTCTGTAAAAAATCAATAAAATATATATTTTTAAAAAAAGAGTAGGCTTTTGCAACTATAGCAGCTGCCTGGATCTGTCCCTGGCAGCCCTGGCTTCCTCTGGAAGGACATCTAGCCTAATTAGCATATTATACTTTTATTATTATAGATGCAAGAGCAAAACTTCCAGAATTCCAATAAAAAAATAAACCTTGGTTCTAAGATAAAGTTCTAACAAGATGGGAGCATTGCAGTGGGACTTTCTAGAGGTTCTGAATTAACTTCATTCAAAGGTGTTCTCCAGTTTCTCCCCACTCCTACACTATTGAGACCAGAACCCATTTTTGTACAGTGATGTTTTGTTGGTTTTGCTCAAGTTTCTTTTTTAGTCAAAAGAAATTTAGCGGGAGGGAGGGACTATCGCTAATTATAGTCCCTAAACCAGAAACCACGATTTCTTTTGCTTCTCTCATTACAGTTTTGTTCACAAGAACTTTTTATATAAAGTTTTTATATTTCAGAGCTATAGTTTTCTATTTCACTGTTTTCAGGAATGTCATATAAGCATTTGCTCATGTGTCAGAGATCTACAGGATCTTGATTTTAAATAACTGCATTATGCTCACCATATAAGCTACTAAAATATCCGAGTGTTGCTGTGCTTGTAGATTGTTTAGTGCTTGGAGTTGCTCTTTTCTCATTTCTAATTGCCAGCCTTTGTTCTCCATGAGGAGAGGTTCTCACTGGGCAAAGTGGTAGAACCTTATGAGGAAAAGTGGTACTACAGGAAAGCTTATTTTCTTTTTAAGAGTTGTCATCATTTCCCCAGATATTCTTTTATATATATATATATATATAATATATATGTGTGTGTGTGTGTGTGTGTATAATAAGTTTGTTTGTTTGTTTATTTTAGAGAAGAAGGGAAAGGGAGAGAGATAGAAACATCAATGATCAGCTGCCTCCCACACACCCACACTGGGAATGGAGCCTGCAACCTGGGCATGTGCCCTGACTGGGAATCAACCTTTGATCTCTTGGTTCATTGGTCGACATTTAACCACTGAGCCACACTAGCCAGATTCCTCGATATTCTTTTGATATTTTATCCCACTTGGATAACCACAATCTTTTTTTTTTTTAATGCTATAACTGATAGTGGTAGTACACATTGAAAAGGACTAGAACTCTGTCAGGAGTCTGACAGAAGTGGCATTCATAGTTGTGTTTGAAACTTTTTCAGATTTTCATCAAGCAATTTGTGTTCAAGTAACACTGTGTACTGTCTTCTATGTGACTCAGAATAAGTTACTTAAACTAGCTCAGTTTCAGTTTTCCCTTGTGAAAAATGGAGATGATAATAATAGGCCACACTTAATAAATTGTGGCAAATCGAGGTCATATTTATAAAGTGAGTGCTTAGAATGATTGCACATAGTGCTGAGTAAATGTTTACTTATAAATAAACATTATGGTATTTTTGCTATTAAAAAGAATTTAGGTCTGTACAAAGTAATGATACCCACATCTGCCATGGCCACCAAGGCTTAAACAGTAGTCGTATTTCCTTATTAAACTCTCCTCATTTGAAAATTAACTTAATGTGTAAGTTTGCTTACCCAGGTCATTAATTTCATAGAGAAAATGGATAAAGCTGAAAATAGATATAATGTCACAAAATCTTTTTTTTTTTTAAATGTTTTATTGATTTAGAGAAGCAAGGAGAGGGAGACAGAGATAGAAACAGCAATGGTGAGAGAGAATCATTGATCAGCCGCCTTCTGCATGACCCTTATTGGGAATTGAGCCCATAATCTGGATAGGTGCCCTGAGTGGGAATCGAACCCTGACTTTCTGGCTCACAGGTTGGTGTTCAACTTCTGAGCCACACCAATTGGGCAAATATCATAAGATCTTTTGGAAAAGGTTTTATATTTGGAAACTTGGATCTATCTGGGGCAATGGGAGTAAAGTTGGGGGGAGAAGAAGATCAAGAAATGGTTGCTTTTCAATTTAAGCTCTTTTGCACTACTTTATAACTATGCACACATAGCCTTTACTTTTGTTTGCT
>PVJN01034748.1:0-22563 GCA_004026805.1 Lasiurus borealis | reverse complement strand
AGCCTCCATTTATGCAAGGGTAGTTTAGTTCCTTTTTATCAGCTCAAGTTCATTTTGGCTGCTATTGGAATGTATGTGCAAGCTGCTTCTTTACCTTTTGCCTAATTACCATTCAGGTACCATAAGCAGATTTTTCATGCTATTGGTGTTTTTCTTAATTAAGAAACAAATGAATTCTCCCTAGCAAAAAAAAAAAAAAAAGAGAGAGAGAGAGAGAGATGGAACAACAGAGTAAGATGCCAGAGGCTGATGTTCTGTTTCTTAATTGAAGCAGTTCTATTGTTCGGTGTCAGTAGTGAGGGGGCAGAAATGCTGTAAGTATAGAATGTTAATAGTACAAAAATAACATAAAACTGCTTTTAAAAATAAAGAAGGCAATACAAAAAAAATGCTGTAAGAGCTTTGAAAACATAGATTTTTATCCACATATTAATTCTGACAGTAACAAAGTGGCTTCATTTACAAATCCCTCACACTGAGGAAGCCTGAGGTTCTAACCTCAGTCCTGAGAGAGATGCCTGCCCTTCTCTGCTTGTCTAGTTAACGGTCCCTTACTTCCCTACTTATTTGCTCTTCATCAATTAAGGAGGTACCCAGGGGAACAATTTGTTTCTTTAATTTGCAAATAAAACATTTCTCTTTAATTGGCATTCTTTCTTTTTTTTTTTCCTGTCCACCAGAAAAATCTCTGTTACTACAACTATAAAATAAGATGCATGAAAATTCATGAAGACAATTTTTTTTCCATTTTTCTTGCAGTGATGAAAACTTGATTGAGTCAGGGTTTCAGGAGAAAGCTGGGTGTTTACTCAATTCTATATCCGTGATGGCACAGATCTGGACTAATGAATGGCATGTTTTCTCTAAAGAAGCTATGAGATATTCTTCACTCATGACTTTATTCTTTTCTCAGATTACTGAAATCCTAACTAAATTTAGCTTTATTTTTTAAACATGAAAATCCATGACTGTATCTTAAATATGCTCATGATTAAATAAAAAGCATCATCGCCCTGACGGGTTTGGCTCAGTGGATAGAGAGTCGGCCTACAGACTGAAGGGCCCCAGGTTCGATTCCGGCCAAGGACATGGACCTTGGTTGAGGGCACATCCCCAGTAGGGGGTGTGCAGGAGGCAGCTGATTGATGTTTCTAACTCTCTCTATTCCTCTCCCTTCCTCTCTGTAAAAAATCAATAAAATAAATTTAAAAAAATAAATAAAAAGCATCATAGAGAGTATATTTTAATAATAAAGAATATTATGTTTTTAATTTCTAAGTATCAATTTCTAAATAACTGACTTTCTACTGATATTGATAATCTTATACTTGCTATCATCAAGGTGTCTTGAGTTATGTATTGGATATATCTAAGAACCATATAGAAAAAAGAAAATGTAATGTATATAAATGATAAATCTCTAATGAAACCTATACCTCTGTAGTTTCTTACTGTGTGGAGGGAAAAGATAATAATTTACTTGCTTTACCATAACTATCACTATATGCACAGCTACACTGGCCCTGATTAAAAACTCCTATTTTATGATAATGTGATATATAATATGGAAAATATCTTTAGGTAGCTCTGAGAGCATATTTCATGGGTTTTTTTTAAAGTAAACAAAATAACATAAATTAGAAATGATTTTTAAAACATTGTATCAAGTACACATAAACCATCCCAATGCATGTGGATAGGACAATTGGAACATTGTTTATGGAAAAGAAAGTCTCCAAGAAGTAAATTTATAACACACAGATGTACATAGAAGAAAAGGTCATTTATATAACTCTTATAAAACTTCAGAATCCATGTTTCTGTGAAAGGCATACGAAAATGTTCCAAGAACTGAAATAACTCACAAAATCTGAAATCCCACGAAATAATCAAGTAAGTCCTTCATCTGATTATTTTTTCATTTCACTACTTTTACAAAACTGTGAGCAATGACCAAAAACAGATCTTATGCTCCGATAACATTATAAGAGGGTCTAGTTAGCCCGTGTAAGAGACATTCACACAATAATGAAACATTGCTCTTTCATTGATGTTTCTATCTCTTTATCCCTCTCCCTTCCTGTCTCTGTCTAAAAATCAATAAAGACATATTTAAATAAATAAATAAATAAATAAATAAATAAATAAATAATGAAACATTACACGATATTCAGTTGCGCTTGTTTTCGATCATGTAAATTATAAATAAGGTCTGGGGCAATTTGTTTTCCTCACTTTTTTCTTTGAGCTTTTAGAATATTGGGATGATTTAGACAAGGGAGAAAAGTGAAGAGTTTTGGAGCTTGGAGACACACACCTTTTACATATACAGTCTAGAAATGAATATAATGTTTCTTCGCAGTGTTTCTAGAAACTCCTATTTTACTGGCTCTTCACATTCTTCACATGAAGACACTTAAGATGCCCATTGCCAGCCTCACCCCAGAGGCAGAATGTTTAGACCACACACTTCCCTGCGAAGCTGTTGGTGTCCCCCGCCCCCTCCCCCACTCTGACTTGCTAACGTGGTGTCCCTGCCAAATTCTTGGCACTGGAAGAGCAGGGGAAGAGGCCATACCATAACGTGTTGATAATGAGGAGATAGAAATAGCAAACCGGCTGGGTTGTCCTAACAAAGTATGTCTGGGATTTAGAGACACAACAACTATGCGTTCGGGTCTTCCACTGGCATTTCAACCAACCGGGCACCTCGATGGCCTTTTCAGATACTCCACCCAGGAGCTTCCTACGTGAATTCCGTGTATTAACTCCAGAACTATCTCAGGGGGAAAAAAAACAACAACACACAAACAAAATACCCCTTACTACTCACCTTGGCTAGCAATAATGATTACACACAAGGCAGCTTACGTTATTAAAAGACCAAAAAATTAGATAAAACGACCTGTAGCAGGTTTCATACGCTTTCAAAACATCTACTGGTTTAGAAGTGACATACTATGTGTGATGATTATATGATTTTATCCTACAAGTAAATTTTATAGAGCATTTCCTGTTGACGCTTGAAGAATTTTCTTTCTTGGAATGGAAACATGAAAAATTACTTTAAGGTTGTCTGAGCAACAAAGATTTAATTATTTAGAATATCCAGCAGGATCTATCATTTCACTCCAATGAGGAACGGTATTTACAAAAAGAAAATACTTTAGTTAAATAATTATCCAGGCCGAGACCGGTTTGGCTCAGTGGATAGAGCGTCGGCCTGCGGACTGAAAGGTCCCGGGTTCTATTCCAGTCGGGGGCATGTACCGTGCTTGCGGGCACATCTCTAGTAGGGGGTGTGCAGGAGGCGGCTGATCGATGTCTCTCTCTCATCGATGTTTCTGACTTTCTATCCCTCTCCTTTCCTCTCTGTAAAAAAATCAATAAAATATATATTTTTTTAAAAATTAAAATAAAAAATAAAATAAATAAATAATTATCCATTAAAATACACAAACCAGAGATCTTTAAACTTATATTTTAGATACCCAGAGATATTTATCACTACAAGAGAACAATTTATTTCCCTCGAAAATGCCAATAATAAAGAAAAGTATTTTATTATTGTAGCATACTAAGCTTGACATGTGTTAATCCACTTAATCCTCACCGTAGCCCTTGTGTTTCTTAAACAATCTTCTTGGAAAATGGAGGAAACTGAGTCACAGAGTGAGTAACCTGCTCAAGGATAGGCAAACACGACGGTGGCAGAGCTGGAACGTTCTGAGACAGCATGCCATGCTCCCTCTCTAAAGAGTGACTGTATACCTCACTCCCCTTCCAGGAAAAGAGGGCAGAGCATGGTTCTGTGGCACACGTCCACTCAAGTACCATCCCAGAGGCAGCCTTGGTGTCTTGAAGTTATTACGTATGTAAGTTTACCTACAGGCTCATGTTCAAGCAGACACATGGAAAGTCACTTCTTAGCGTCCCCAGTCCTCTGGGTTAACCCCTTTCCCCAGGGTGGCGAAGAGGAGGCGGCCAGCCATTGGACCAGGACACACGACATGTAGCAGCACACCTAATTCTGAAAATAGGTTCTAGTAACATGATAATTCCAATAATGACTTCTCACCCCTGAAAGGCGTCACCCTAAACAGGCTATGTAGTCTTCGGGGGCAGAGGTATTTTTAACCAGATCGTCTTCAGTAATTTCTTCGCCGAGGCCTTGGTCTGCGTCTATTTTTAGTACCAGCCACTAACTTTATCATCACGAAAACCACTTGTGGCTTTTCAACACTTGACAGTTGGGACATCGGCAGGCCACATGGACGCAGGGGACTGGAACCACTTGGGGTCTGTTTTCCTTTTACATCTCTGGATTTTTTTTAGGGATGTTAATTCTTGATAACTAGACGGACCTCAAGAAAGCCAAATTAAATTTCCTTTTCCAAACAAGTTCTCTATTTACACGGAGTCACTGCTTGGATGAATTTCCTTCCATTTGACCACCTATCTTGGTGGCATAACCTGTCCAAACTGAAAATGTAAAATACAAAAAGTACAATGAAATCTGCCATTGCAGCTTGGTTTTCAGAATCCATGAGAAAGAACTGAATGAAACTGACCTTTTGATCATAGGTGCTGCTAAGGCTGAAAATATTAAGAAACCTATGTGGTGGCAAGGGTTTACCCTTTTAATAGGCTTTAGGTTGCTTCAAGGATAAGAAACAAATCTTTGTTTTCAGATCTTAATGTCTCTCGATTCTGTAAATTACTTCTATCTGAACTTTATGCTCAGATCTTTAAAATCTGACAAATATTCAACATGGTTTATTTTCTTTCCCACTTTGTGATAATTATCAGAGGAAATGTCTGGTGGCATTTATGAATTAAGACCTATTTTTGTGTGTGTGTGTGTATGTGTCCTTCTTAAACTCTCCTGAGATTCTAAGCTGGTTCATCTCCTGCTTCTGCTGCTGTTTCCCACAGAAACACCCAAGACAGTTTGGAAGATTTCCAAGGATACAAAGTCATTAATAAAGTGCAAAAACAGAGCAACATCTTTGGTCCAGAACCAGTTAAAACTGACCCTGCATATAATCATCTGGAGAAAAATAACAGGCATCTCACATCACTCAGAAGGTAACACCTCTGGCTATGGGATAAAGATGAAAAAGTGCGCAAGAATTATCCATGAGCAGGACAAGATTTCTGAACTCAGGAAACAACATCAGGGCGATAAACTTTTCTTAAAGTTTTTTTAAAAAAAATGATTATTTTATCTAAAACACAATTATCATACATTGTTAATCTGAGGTTAATAACATAGCTATGACCTATGCTGAGAATAGAAGCATACTATATTTCAAAAGGCAATGTATTTAATTTTTTTCTCTGTGCTATTTCCTTTTCTAGAGTAAAACAGCTTAATCTTTACTTGTGTGTTCATTTTTTGGTTATTCTCATATCAAGCTTAACAAGGAATACAGGGAAAAAATGTATCATTATAGCTACTCTGCCTCACAGTAATGTCTGAACTAGACAACTACTGAAATATTTAAATCAAATATTTCCCATCTCCTACTTTTTCTTCCCATCCCCCAACAATATTTATATCCTCCCAACTATACAAGCTAGAAAAAGGAGAGAAATTTAAAGCTTAACTATAATGGTAATATATACTTGACTATTTCCTCTACCCTTCCCCACCCCTGGAACAGAATTTATTGTTAGTAGCAGTACTAGCAATGGCATGAAACTAAGGCAACCTCTGACCTCCTCCAAACCCCCAGCCCTAATTTCCAGTGAAAAGCATCATCAATAATTCTTGCACACTTTTTCAGATATCTGTCATGACAAAATATAACATATATATACATATATATATATATATATATATATATATATACTTATTCATTTTTTAAGACAAGTAGGGAGGTGCCATACTGGATTTTTTTTTTCACTTTATAAGTCTTTGAGAGATTTTCATATCAGCATGGACACATCTGTATCATCCTATATAATAAAAGGCTAATATGCAAAACAACCGAACAGTGGAACAACTGGTGGCTATGACACGCACTGGCCACCAGGGGGTAGATGCTCAACGCAGGAGATGCCCCTTGGTGATCAATGCATTCCCACAGAGGGAGCACCGCTCAGCCAGAAGCCGGGTTCATGGCTGGTTCACGGGTTAACGATGCCCAACTGCAACTGCCGGCTTAGGCTGAAAAGTACTAAGCAGTCAGTCAGACATCCCCCGAGGAGTCCCAGATGCGAGTGAGCACAGGCCAGGCTGGGAGACCTCTAACCAATTCCTTACTAATGGACATTCAGGACTTTCTAATTCTTTTCTATCACTAACCATGCCGGAATGAGCGCACATATAAGAATATCTGTGAGATGTGTGGAAGTGCTATGTCAAGGAGTTTGTTGTTTTAATGGCTATAAACTGCCAAATTGTCTCAAAGATGTAGCAACCATTGGCAATTCCAGTTACCATCACTCTGCCCAGTTGCTATTTAACCTTTATTCTCCTCGATGCTCACTTATAAAACTAAGCTAATGCATATGAATGAAGCGAAAGCTGCTACCACAGACCATCTCATGAGTTAAGCACAAACAGACTCAATTAAAAAGATATTGCCCCGTTCATTTGTTTTTGCATGCATTGTCTTGCCTTCATAAAATATTCATACTAAACCGCGGAGAGCAGTGAGTGACTGTGGTAGCCATCAGCTACAGCGCTGTTATTAAATTTACATCTAAAAGTCAGAGGGTGGCACAGAGGTCTAAGGTCGAATGTGAGATAACAATAATTGTTAAGTTAAACAAATGAAAGTTGACTAAGACCCACTGTCAGCTCACAAGCTCCTTGGCCACTCTTATTACTAAACTGTAATTCGGTAAGGCCGTGCAATTATCAAGCACATTCAAAATACACTGATCAGGTTATTTTTTTTTCTTTTTAAATCTGCGATGACTGTCAATTACTTAAAGGATAAAATCAAATTCTTTAACATGACACACAGAGCTCTTTAAACTCTGTTCCCAAATCGGCTCCCAGCTGCACTGTCGGTCGCTCTTCCATGGCCCTTGAGAATGCCACGCTCTTTGATGCCTTTCCGCTCTTATTGGCCAAGCTGTCGATTCTGCCAAGAAGTAATTCCCTCTGTCCTGAATGGATCTCCTACGCATCCTTCAAGACCCAGCTCAAGTAAAACTTATCCTAGAGGAGTGGTTCTCAACCTTTCTAATGCCGCGACCCTTTAATACAGTTGCTCACATTGTGGTAACCCCCAACCATAAAATTATTTCCGTTGCTACTTCATAACTGTAATCTTGCTACTGTTATGAACTGTAATGTAAATATCTGATAGGCAGGATGTATTTTCATTGTTACAAATTGAACATAAGTAAAGCATAGGGATTAATCACAAAAACAATATGTGATTACAAATTGTGAAATATTTATTTCTAATTACAAACAAATGAAATGTTGTCTTGAATCGTGGTGTAGCATGGGCAACAGTCTTCATATGACAACAGAAAACTACATTGCTACATTTTGCTACACCGAGGAGCTGTGTGTTGGTTCCTAAGACCATGGGAAATACGTGTTTTCTGATGGTCTTAGGCGACTCCTGTGAAAGGGTCATTTGACCTCCAAAGGGGTCGCGACCCACAGGTTGAGAACCGCTGTCCTAGAGGCTTACCCAGGCTCACACAGGCATCTTTGGGCCACATCACTTGATACCTCCATCTGTCATGTGTATGTCATAGCGTACAGGAACTGTGCCTCTCCTTCACTATTCGATGTGCTACCTGACCATAATTTATTCATTTCATACTCTTCCCTCCCCATGGCTTAATAACATGGTACACATCATGGATACTATGTTTGTTTAATGACTATTGAATGAAGAAATAGGAACTAATTTAATTTAAATTTAAAGCATGGGGGTAACTTTTCTTCTTGGAAGGAAAATGACAAAAACCACCTCTGTTAAAAGATATCCCACAGAATGCCCAGCTGGGTGTGGCTCGGTAGATGAATGCTGACCTAAGAACCAGGAGGTCATGGTTCAATTCTGGTCAGGGCACACACCAGGGCTGCGGGCTGGATCTCCAATAGGGCGTGTGCAGGAGGCAGATGGCCAATGACTCTCTCATCATTGATGTTTCTATCTCCCTTTTCCTCTCCTTTCCTCTCTGAAGTCAGTAAAAATCTATTTAAATAAAAGATAATACCACAGGAAATGATGTTCATTCTTTAAAAAATTGTCCATTCATTCATTCATTCATTCAGCTAACAATCTTGGGAGTGTTTGCTGGGTTCCAGGTAACATTTCTGGTGGCTGAAGGTACGAAAATAAACAAGATTAGGTCCTCTCTTGGAGCTCACCGTCTAGTGAGAAACCATCTAATGAACAGGTAAACATACTAACACATAAAAAATCAATCTAAATTCAGATAATGACAGTGTAGTAGAAATAAAACAGGGTGGTGGCTAGTGAGCACACCTTGGCAGGTAGTGGAAAGAAAACTCCAAGAGAAGGCGAAGCTTCCCCAGAGAGCTGGTGCAGGAATGAGAAGTGAACAGTAAGTAGCGGTCAGCCTCAGGTCGGAAAGCTAGGGAAAGGACAGGAGCAGCGTGGCGCATGCCAGGAAGAAGTAGAGAACCAGGGAAGAAGAAATGCAGAGCATGCGGTGGCTTGTGGGGCCAGCCATGGCAGGGATGGGGAAGAGACACACTGTGATGGTGTAATTGGCGATCGGGTCAGACAGGAAGGAAAGGAACAGTTCGTGGAGGGTGTGGTCGGCCATGATAATACAGTAAAGATATTAACTGCAAAGGACTGCCACTGGAGGAGTCCAAGGAGCAGGGTGATAGGATTTGGTTTTATGTGTTTTGTTTTGTTTTTTTAAAAGAAAAAAAATAGTTTGACCAAAATAAAACTGTTCCTATTTCATAAGGTAATGTTTTAAATGTAATAAATGGTCATAGAGACACCTACTCAGAAATTCTTTCAAAGTGGCCTTCAACTTTTTTATTTTTATTTTATTGATATTTTACAGAGAGGAAGGGAGAGGGATAGAGAGTTAGAAACATCCATGAGAGAGAGAGACATCAATCAGCCGCCTCCTGCACGAGCCCCACTGGGGATGTGCCCACAACCAGGATACATGCCCTTGATCGGAATCGAACCTGGGACCTTTCAGTCCGCAGGCCGACACTCTATCCACTGAGCCAAGACGACTTCGGCGGCCTTCAACTTTTGATAAGACCAGGAAGCCCATTGGGTACCTCATTAAAACCTCTTCTTAGAAAAAAAAATGATGAATGCACAAAACTTTGCATAAAATGGCTGGATGCTCAAAAACCCTTCAAAGCCTATGAATCCCAGGCTAAAACTTCCTATTCAATATGCAACGGCTAATGTTTCTTTCTTAGAGTAATTAAGAATAAATGTGCGGTCAACATGTCTCACCTCTTTTAACACCAGAGAGAGTATTTCTTGACATTCAGAACACTGATATTAACCACTTTGGAATAAACAAATCCCCAAAGATCTCCCTTAGTCACATCCCACACCTGAAAATTCTTCCATTTTCTTGGAAGTAGAAACTTGCAAACCAAGAGGGAAAAACGTGGATGCTAGACTAACCAGTCCAGTCACTGCGTCTCAAACTTCACTCTTCCTTTAACGAGCTTGCCAAAGCCAAGGACTCGTCAAGAAGCTGACCAAACAGCTGATGGGTACTTTCCACTTCTAAGGGCTGCTGATCTGAATTATTTTTATAATCTGACTTTTTATTTTTCATTTCTCAGTGCCAGTTTTCCCCCATGTATAATTAGACACTTTTCAAATGCAGCTTACCCATATACAAAATAAGGAATCAGTTCAAAACCACATGGAGTAACAGAAACAAAGAAATAGGAAAAAAAGGGTTGAGAAGGAAATATTAAATAATCTATATGAGAGTGTGTGTGTGTGTGTGTGTGTGTGTGTGTGTGTGTACACAGAGAACTTTCTAATAAACTTTAAAAAGCAGCTCACCGTTACCCAAAAAGACCTTTAAATACTATCAAAGCAATTTGCATTTGATAATTATTATGTCACCTTACATTAGACATCCGTTTCACTGAATAACTGAGAAATGTATCAGACTCTGCAATTGTGCAAAAGAAATCATTTGCGTTCTCCTTTCCCTGATATAGCAGAAGTGCTGACCATTATTAGCTACCACATGTACATAATACCACTGGACTCCCATCAGTAAGGTGTCATCACAGCAGGATCAATAAAATGCTTCTTTTCTCTGGAAGATCTTTTCTGGAAAAGTTTTTGTAATTTACCTATAATGAGTCTTCCTTATTCCTTAGATTGACTAGATAGATGATTGGTTGGTTACTAGGTAGGTATGTAGGTAGGTAGGCAGATAGATAGATAGTTTTGTTCCTATAAATGTGTGTAGAAGGGACTAGGTCATTTCCTCATGGCACCTTTCGGGGAAGTTTTACCAGTCCCTGCTGAAATGACCAGCAGCCCCCTTCCCCGATCCCTTATGGTGAGAACCACTTCACGTTTTGGAGCAAGTGCTTTCACACAGTATTCCACTTACACTATCAGCCATACCGCGCCGCGCAGAATTCATCCTGCTGATATTCAGCCCAGAGTGTTAGCCGAGACCCAACTGTCCTTTGGAGCTCAGATCATAGAATTCAGAGAAAAATGATAGATCCCAAAGGATTTCCAGAAAGGATCAAACTGTCCTAAAACTACATTCAAATGCAAGCTGTCCAGATTCCAATACTAGAGCAGCTATACTAATTTTCATAGCCAGCACTGGATAACATTTTTATTCTAAAACTATTCTGGTTTTCTCTCTCTCTCTCTCTGTCTCTCTCTCTCTTTTCCTCTCTTTCTCTCTCTCTCCTCTCTCCTTTCTTCCCTTCTTTTTTCTAAGAGCATTTATCCTATCCTGTTCAAACTCCAAAATGACCTACAGTGTTGTTCTGTAAACTATCTAACTCAAATATTTTAAGGTAATTTTAATGTGTTAAGAATGTAGTGTTTCCCATGATCAAAATACAAAGAAACATCCTGATCATCCAATCACTAGGAAGGTTACAGATCATCAGATTATACGTTACAGTTCATCAGATTATACTACCATTATTCATTAACCACAGATCTACATAAAAAAATTAAGTTCCCCCATAGTGCCAACCAAGGTATTCCCGAATTCTGATATATACTAAACTGTGTATCAGGATATTTCTGACCTAAGCTTCTCATAATCTATACTACTCAAATACTTGAGGCTGAAACTCTGGGTTAATTTATAATTTTCGCCTCAGGAAATCTCTCTCTCTCTCTCCATAAAAAGCAATTTTTAAATACAAAGTCTGACCAGTTTATTGCTACGATTATTTTACATTACAAGGTAACATATGCAAAAGCCATTATATGTTGCAAAGGATCGTATAAAATATCATAGCTATTCAGTAAGCATATGGCCTTGCTTTTCTGTGACAAATTCTGTACGGACATGAAATAAAACAGAAAGATAGCCACATGTCTCTGTATGTGGACTGAACCTCCATGCCTGTGAGTGACTATCGCATGTGAGGGCCTGGGTCTAAAAGAGAAAGAATGAAATATTAATAACGTCCCACCTTGAGGGAACGCGGCATTACTTGACACTACACAGAAGCCGACCTTTTTGTCCTTCAGGCTTGCCTACCAGGCCCCATCTTCTATCGCAAGAGCCAAATCATCTGATCCCAAACTAACTGTCAACTGCCTGTGATGGTGGGGAAGCCAGACATCAATCAATCAGGTTTTATCAGACGCTCTCTTCGTTTCTCTGTTGTGCTCATCTTATCATCTGACCCAGTTGTAGCCCTGACTTCAGAAGCTTAAGCAACTTGATGACAAAATATGCGCCTGTTTATCCAAGATGCACATTGTTAGAAAGTGGGGTGGTATTTTTAGCAGCCACCTAATATATTTGCAAATGTGCTCCTGAATATTTCAGATCCGCACCAGCCCCAGGTTGGTCAGTCTGCCCTGCACCCCGAGTCTGTGCTTTGGCTGTGGGAGGCCCAGTTACATTTCAAAATATGCAGGAGGACTTAGATGCAAGTCAAAATGTCATTGGGAAAAATGTGGTTATTTATGTCAATGTGGGCGGGAAGGTTATCGAAATGAGAATTTCAGGGTGTTGCTTCAAGAAGAGAGAGAAGACCTCATGGATGAATGTGCACAATACAAATTCAGACAGTGTTGTCCCCAAGAAGTAAAACTTAACTCGGAAAATTAAAACCTTTTCATCAATTCGGACTGACTAGGGTTTTAAAGGGGAAAAAATAAAAATGTTTAAACCATGAATGCTGTTGGCAAATCCATTTTAGCTGGCCTCCTGCTACAATGATCCACAGAATATAAGCCTATATATAAACTAGTTTGGCAAGAAGACGTTTATGGCAAAGATGATGAATTTGAATTAATTGGTAGTAAATATCTGTTATGTAATTTTTAAACAAAAGCGAGAAGAGTAAAACACATACATGTATATTGTGACTACTCTATGTGAGCTTGATTTAGTCTTTTTTTCTCCTGGGAACAATCGGTTAAATCTTTAGATTTTCCTTAAAATCAAAATAATAACTTTCATTATGTATAGAAGCCTTCTACTAATGGGCAATATTATAAATATGTCATCCATGTCTCATTAAAATCTTTAACTATATTTTGAAAGGCTTCTACAAGCAATATAAAATTTACCCACAATTTATTCACATAAATACTTATCTTAATTATATAAGTATGGGCTATAAAATAACAGAGTATCACAGAGATATATGTTGAAAATGTACACCATACAAATAATTTGTACACAGTGATAAAGTACAAAGAGAATTTGTACATCATTCCAAAACATTCCCAATGAACTCAATGGGTTTTATTTTTTTTATTTTTAAATGTGTTTGAACTTCTCAGCACACAAAATAAGCAAGAAGGCTTCTAATATACAGCATTTTACATTTGGGACTCACTAGGCATGGGAATCACTGGACATGGGAAACTAAATAAACTTCTACTTATGATATACTCTTTTTTTTCCCTTTTACACTACTGTAAGAAATGTTTAAAACTCCATCTAAAAATAGTGAATACCGAACATGCTAAAAAATGACATAAATTGTTATCATTAAATTATAAATAATAAGACCTTTTAATTAAATAATCTTCAAAAATCACTTTTTCAAATTAGGTCATCTAAATGTTGTCAACAGGAGAGAAATGGAAAATATTGAGTGTACTTATTATTTTATATTATCACTTGTTTTATTATTTGTAAAACTATTTAGTAATACATGTGTTTTTTTTAGCTACTTTTTTCAATAAACAAGAAATTTGGCCCTCAGCTGAATTTGAAGATCTGTCAGTCTACTATTTCTAATATATCCCTCAGTTTATTGCAGGCTTGCACTAATTTCAGAATATACCACAGTGAAGCAAATTCAAGTCTTTCTTAAAGAGTATTCCATCTTTAATATTCCAAAGGAAAAAAAAATGAGAAAACTTAAAATTCCAGATAAATAGGCAATAAAGGACATATATTTATCTCCACCTCTAAATTTTGTAATTAACTCTCCACTTTATTCAAGTTTAAAGACTTCTGTAAATTTTGTAGTAAAAAAAGAATTTTAAAGCTTATGATTGAAAAATGTATGTCAAATAACTCACTTAAAATAAATCTTCCATATGTGACATTATATAGATGTCAACTGGCTGAAAATTCTCTTTTATTGCTCACCAAAGTTTTCTAAACGTAGATTAGAGTAATTCATATCTTCAAACTAATTTACCAAAGGGGGAAAAAAAGCAACTGAAAAAGAACATTAGACATATCTCCAATAAATGCCCATTTAAATATTATTTTCGATGCATATTGAAATTTAAGCAACAATTTTAAAATAGCTTTTTAACAGCCCTGCAGAAATGCTATTAAGATGATATATATTTGTGGTAGCCTATAGGTAAGCTATTATATCAAATACATATTTGTGACAGTTGTTTATGATGAATTTGACATTAACAAAAGCCAAATCATGTGTGGGAAAACATCAGTCTAACACTATTCAACAACTTCTAGCAATTCAAAGGGGTGCATTTTCACAAATGCTCAGATGCTCAGCTAAAATGAAGGTCTATTTAATACTAAATAGTATACTAGTGCCTCTAATAAATATATTCCCTGTTTTACACCTGTGGGAATATTACCAGAATATTAAATAATAAATAGCATTGCCTTGCAGACTAAATAAAAACTTTACTTCCAGCTACCACTTGGACAATGCCTGGAATGAATAAGCAATTAATTATATGGTATTGGTTATAGGTACCAGGCACTCGACATTCGTCTTTAAAATCTCCAAAATCATGAGATACATCTATAGGTTTCCCATACACAAACATGGTTACATTTATTTAATGCCCACAACCCCAAGAATACTGCAGGCACTATTTCTAAATCCAGTTTAAACTCGGTAGCATAACTTTTGAAAAAAGAGTAAGTTGAATTCCCAATAATATGCTTTGGGGGAAAAAAAAAAGCTCATTTTAAGTGATTGCTATATCTCAAGAATATCAACAAATTAGCATGTCTTTTGTTTCCCGGCTTCAGCAACTTCTGATCTTTTATTATCTTTGCAAATATTCTCCAGAGACAGCTAGCCTTTCAGTGCATTGCTTCAGGATTTCACTTGTTAGCAATGAGTATTTGTTAATATTAAAATATTCCCCTAAAAATTGGTTCCTTGGAACTGAATACTCAGAGCAAATCTCTCTGGCCTCAAACATGGGATAATGGCCACCTCACACCCAACCTGAGGCAAAAGTAGTCCTCAAAAGTCCTTTTTAAAAACAGTGCATATTCTTAATAACAGGCCAGGGAAGATGGGATGAAAGATAAAAAATGATACAGCCTCTAACTTTAGCAGCTGCAATCCTGACGGAAACAAATTCCACCTTGTAATTATCATATATTCCTTTCCAGAAGGAGATGTCGCAAGTATAAGTTACTAAGGCTTTTTTAACAAACTCTGACTAGACAATTCTTCTCTACCTTTTTGTCATCTCGAAAAGACAGTTCAGGACACCCTCTCAGACAAGCCTCTGGGCATTAATATTTAAATCTTACCCATCCCTGGTGATTGGAATTCAGCCTCTCTTCGCAAACAAAAACTAAATCGATGTTCTTAGAGTTCAAACTAGATCCCTAAACAGTTTGCCACTCTCTATGCACAGATAAGATAAACTTTCTTTGACCCAAGAGATGAAGTTGCCATGACGATCAGAGAGTCCACTTTCTATATTGATATTTTGCTGATGTAACAACAAATAGAACCAGATCCTAGCGGCGATAATGGTGATTAATTAATACTAATATTGATCCCTACAAGCAAGAGACAAGGCTATTAACTTGAAGCCTGAAAAGTCAATTGTTACCTGTGGCAGAGATACTAGCAGCTGATTTGGAAAGCATAATAAACAAATGTGCTATCTTTATGCTAATACCTTTAAAGAGATAGTTCTTTCTAGAAGGGGGAGATGGTGCCAGGCCTGCCTGGGCTTATTAATTTCATTGCCTTTCAGCTTTTAAAAACATAACCTTCATGACTGCTACATACTCACCCCTTTATCTAGGGTGGAACACACATTCTCTGGGGACGGAAGTCAGGAACTTTCTCGATGAATGAATCTTACACAGGGGCAGGCCCTGAAGGAGGGCTTCAGAAACACCTGCATTGCTCTTCTGAAGTGTCCTACCAGTCAGCCCTGGGGAGTTAGGAGGGTAACAAACACTGCAAGGGGACATGCCTGGCAGAACCAGAACCCCGAAGTTACCATACGCACTCATACTTTTTAGTGGACAAAGACTGCATGGAGAAAAGGATTCTTGAAAGGTATATTATATTCCCAAGTAATGCTAATGTTAGGTTCTTCTCACAATTCAGCCAAACATCAAAAGAGGGTATCCTCTCGAGAGTGCCACTTGATGTAAAACGAGAATATATGCTGTTTTGAAGGGAAGTACATTTGGGGAGGTGCTTGCCTACAATGTCAAAATAAATCCAATCATTTAGAATTAGTAAAATTAGGGGATTCATTGAACACCTTTTTAGCAAATGTTGGAAAATGGGGAAGTGACTCAAAGGCAAATAGGTCCATTCTTGATTTGCCTTGGTTATGGGGAAGAGCAAAAAGAAAAAAAAAATGTGTTCGAAATCCATACATCTAGTCTCAAATAGCCCATTTCAGCAAACACATTAGCTTCAGTCTTATTCTCTCAGAACTTTTCCCACTGATAATAACTAATAGCAAAATGGTCTACTTAGAGTTTCATTTTTTTGTTTTTATCACTCAAAGGAAGACCCAATTAGTCCTTAAATGCCCTTCAACAGCAGAAATAACATGGGTGAGAGGCTTTGAATAGCTCATGGACAGAAGAACTGAGTCACCTTAACTACAACACAAAGATAACTTAATTTATAGCACTATGCAGGCCAAACATAAATACAGATATAGGCTATACAACTGATACAATCATTGAACATCTAAATTTATACCCACCATTACCCAGAACAAATTGATATATGAATCTCTTCATTAGCCTTTAAATATATAACAAATTTTAAATTAGCAGAATGTAAAACTCAGAAGCAAATCATCTAATTGCATTGTTTTCTTTTACAACTTAATAGCACCGACTTAAATAATGTTTGGCAGGTCACACTATATTTTCTATCTCTATATTTAAATACCTCAGGAAATAAAGTTTTAATTTACAAAATCTTATTGGTAACCACGTGATATAAAAAATAAACCCGAGTCTCTTACATGAAATTGAGATGCTCACACTCTCTGTAATTGAATTGGTAAATTATATTATTCTTAAGGTCTCCAACAACAATTTCTAGAAAAGTCTGAACTTCTCTGTCTATTTAAAAAAATATTGAGATACTTGATATTAACCCTCCTAGTGTTTCTTACTCCATAGTTTTACAAATGAACCACTTTGGAAAATTATCACGGATGGAAAACATTAAGGACTGCTATTTCAATTCCAAGCCATATCGCCAAGTTGTGGTCCTAGACTCTTTTACCCAACTAGGGATCAAAATGCTACTGCATTCATATTTTCATTGTTGATTTCATTGAACTTTGAAAAAAAATGACTACATGATTAATGATCATCTAGAGGTACATATTCTTATATTCTCTTTAACTCCTAAAATAGGATTCGTACATTTAGTGATCTTACAATTTGCCCATTTTTTAATCAATTAAATATTTATTCCTAGATTTTTTTTCCAGGAAAAAAAAAACTATGCATTAATATATTTCACATCTGTAAATAAATTAATGAACTTGTTTACTTTAAAGTGAGCACCAAGCTACCTATTTTATTGAGGAAAAAAACCCTAATTTTATACAGAATGTATTTTCCTTTATTGCATGGCCAGGGTAAAAGAGGTGTTCCAAAATGTTAGCCAAAAATGTAGAAAATAAGACCCATATCATGTGACATATCATAAACCAAGAGAAAGGCTTATTTTTTAATGTTACATTTAATTATTCTTAAAATGCACATGAAATGAGTAGTAGTATGTTTCAGAGCAAATACCTGTCAATATTTGGCAGGTAAAAGCAAGGCTTCCTGAATAAGAGAGTAATGAGCAATTTATGTCACATGTGCATTGCATTCCCAAGTCCCTTTTTAAGGATAATTGTTAATAAGTAGATAATTAACCCCCAAACTATACATTGAACATCAATCAATATAATACTAAAAAATAAAAATAAAAACACCACAACCCTACACCAGAACAATGAAAAATAACCACAATCACTTCTTTGAAAAAACATAATTTTGAGGCTCAAAAGATGATCCAGTTAGAGATGTTTTCACAATGACAAATATTAAATAAATTTAACATGCGTCATTCTCATTATAAAAACATAATCATGTTATAAATGAAACACTTTATATTACCTATTCCTTAAGAAAAATAGCACAAAACTTGAAAATGCCACTGTGCAAGTTAGGGATTCGCACAGCCTCAAATTATTAGATCATTTCAAGTACCAGAAAGGTAATTTATTCAGTAGGAATGGGTTCCAACTTCTGCACTAGCCCAGCTACAGAACTGCTAACAAGATTATTCCGAACATGAAACATTTTCCTTTCCAAGCGCATATAAAATTCCCAATATCTGCTTCCCTTTATTAAAAAAAAAAAAATCTGTCTCCTAATTCACCCTTTCTTTTCCCTTTGCCACAAATTACCTGGCATGTGATCTAGACTGAACATTTATGGGTCTACATGCTTGAAAACATCAAGCAATTTAAAAGTTTTCGGAAACCTGTACCTGCATGAAGAAGCGTGTGTCTCTTCTGAATTTTATATGGAAATAAAATATCTGAGTTTCTCTCTCCTCCCTTCTCAACCTCCACCTTACATAACTAGGTAGCCCTTGCAAAAACAAACAAACAAAATATTTATTTTCCCCGCACCCACAGCCAATAAATACCCTTAAGTGGGACTGAAGTTGAGGGACATCTAGGTCAGTAAACACATGACTGGAGACAACAGCTTGGGAGAGAAAACAGTAAAACTGCACCCACAACACGTCTACTCATCATAAAGAGATGCGTTGGCAAAAGGGGAAAAAAAAATCATCGTTTCTGTCATAAATTTTGCAGTGCAGCCCCAGAATGGAGAACAATCTGGGCAATTTATTGGCATATTGGCAGAAGGTGATAAGGCTAAAAACAACAACAGCGAGCAGCTGGGCGAGGAGATGGGCTGATAGCATGATATGGCTCCCACACCAAACACCTCCCGTCCTATCAGGGCTTTTTATCAAACCGGGATTACAATAATAGCTTCGCAGAGAAAGCTGCCGAGGGGAGGGCGGAAAATAACGGTCTTGGAATAGGAGGGGGAAGAAAAAAAAAATCTGAATTTTGGGACAAAACATGGGGGCAAAATACATAATTTATCACTGTATTATCAGGAAATCCAGGCAGTCTAATCAAGGAGCACTGAGTGACTATTTTTTGCCTTATCATCCAAAGTGGTGGAAACGGAGAAGGAATTATCAGGCTGCTGCAGATTGCTGGGCTGGAATTTTAATGGTAATAATCGGGTTTCTGATGGTATATCTTCCCCGCTTATCTTTCCCATTATCTCCTCTTATCTGGCCAGTCATCATAGCAAATTAATGGTGCTCTTTCAGCGTCGCCTTTTTATCGCTGCCCGGAGAGCACCCAAGGGGAAAGAATAAGCAAAATATTAAAATACTGCATAAATCACAATTTTAGATAGCAGGGAACTGTACGCAGTAAGAGAAAAAAAAAAACACTGTGCCCAACAACCTTTTTGTCCTTTAAATGGACTGTCTTCAGAGTTTTCCAGTCTAAGCTGACTTCTGCTTGTCATAGTTGCTCTAAATGGGGTGTGTGTGTTATCAGCAGCGCCAAAGCTTTATTTTCAAAACCTGGACACTTCCAAGTTTAAAATGCGGTTTCATTAGTTGCGTGAAATGCTGTTTTGTTTGCTTCCCAAAAAAAGCATCTCTTCTGGTATTTTTCAAACTTACAGCTAACTCCAGGTTATCAAAAGCAACAGTGTTATTTTTAATGATAATTAAAAAAAAAAATAAAGCTGCTCTTCGTATGAACTACTAAATTGGGAGGGACAGACCTGTCCTTAGAACGACTTTGAGTATCAAGACAAACTTCTCCATCTGCAAAGCTGCCTCTTGTACTCGGACAGGCAAGAAGGAGACAAATGTTGATAGGTTGTCACCAAAATGACTTTACAGCTGGTCTGAGCACATTTAACTATTCCGCCCCCCACAAAAAAAAAAACAGCTATCAGCCAGCACTGCTCTAATATGACAATTCAAAGACCTCCCTCCATCTTTTCATTTTCCTTCACCATGCCAGGGGAGAAGGGTGCCACATTTGCATATATTATCACTGTGACCCCAAACTGAATCCACTAAGAGTCCAAAAAGTGCATGTTCATTAATAACACACTGTATGTTACAGCACACATGCTGGGAGAGCAGCAGGCAAGGATCACGTTGACCCAACATCTCAATATAATAATATGTGTTCACTTTCAAACAGGAGAACTTTTTCGGCATTTTTTTTTTTTTGGATAGCCCATAAATCACAGGTTGCAAATAAGCCACTCACATGGTTTACGACCTCTCACACAAGTGTAGCATCAGCAATTAGTTCCAACACTTTAATCTTCAATTATCCGAGGTGGACACAGAGAAGGATAAAAAAAAAAATGTAATGTAGCTAATTGAGGAGATAACCAAGTATTCCCAAGTAGAATCAGATGGTCTTTGTGCCGCACAATCAATTAATATTAATTATTTATTAACAACCTAGGCGACAGCCCTGAACTATACCAAAAAAAAAAAAAAAAAGGCATTGGCATTGAATGTTTATAATCACATCCTGTAAGAGGCACAGTTTGGGACTAGGGGAAGAAAAAAAAAATGCAACACTGAAACACTGAACCAGCGAGAGAGGATCCACTGAGTTAATAAAAAGTAGCAATGAGTGGAAAGCAGGAATGAGCACTCTGGAAAAGTGAAAGTCTTCAAGAACAGTATCTCGCTGGATTCAAACTGCTTTGGTGCAAAAAAAAAAAAAAAAAAAGTTAAGTCCAGTCCGTGCTTTCACCCAAGTTGCACAGAAGAGGAACTGGAGTTTACAAGAAGAAAAGCCACGGAAATAAAAGCTAAGAGAGCAGCGTCAGGTCTGAAAGGCAAGGAGGATCCTCTCTGCAAGAACACCAACCGCCCCTTCAATTCTGGCCGGTGGCAACCTGCTTGTGAGGAGGAGGAGGACGCCACTCCGCTGGGGAAAAGTTGGTGAACACGGTTTATTTGCAAAGCACGCCAAACAGAATTCTCAACTTTTGGGGGGTTGGAGATGGCTGGGTAAATTTGGTTAATAACGGGAGGAAGGGGGAGGAGGAGGTCTGGGAGTCTCAGCCCTTATTCAAAGGGCAGGAGCCTCCGTTTGCAAACTCGTGGCCCCGCTGCAAAGCGGACGCGGGCGCGGACTCGCCGCCAGGCTGCCCACAATCACGCCAATCAAGGCAGCTGCTCCCTTTCGGCCAAAGCGTGGACGGCGCGTCTCGGGGGCGGCCGACCGGCCCTGGAGGAACCGTATCCCCGGGACCAACCAGGAAAGTTCCCGAGTGGAGCGAGCTCTGCAAGACGGTGCGTTTGGGGCGGCTGCTTGCCTCTGGCCCCGCTGCGTCCTCCAAAAGTCACCCCGGCTCCCAGGGGTTCGGGGGGAAGGAGGGCAGGGGATAGGGGGGCTCCCAGGCCAGCTCGCTCGCGCGCACCAGCGGCCTTGAACTCCCAGCAGAGGAGGTGCAGGGAGGTGCCGGGCGCCCCTCCCAGCCGAGCGCCTCGGGGCCGGACGAATCCCCGCTGGGCAGAGAGTCCGGGCGACCAAAGCCAGACCGGGCTCCTCCGGGCTCCTCCGGGCGCGCCCCGCTCCTCGCCAGCCCAGCACCCCGACCGCGGGGCGGAGGCGCCCGGCCGCCCGCCCGCCGCAGAGGCGCGAACTTTTACACCTACTTTTTGTTTCGCTTCGGGTTTGGCGTGTGGCTCTGGCACCGCCCCGCATCGGCAGACCCTGCACGCACCCTGAGGTCCACCCCCTACCCCCATCGCCTCCCGCGCCCCCCGAGGTCTCCTGCACCCGCTTCCCGGAGAAGAACTAAGTTCTCACCCTCGCTGCTAAAAAAAAAAAGTGGTCCCCACGTCCATCGCCACCATGACAACCACCCCCATCATCACCATCACCATCACCATCATCATCACCGCAGGGGGCGAGCGGGGCTGCCCTGCCCGGCGGGCGAGAGGCCCGGCCGGAGGGCGCAGCGGGCACCGGGCGCGGGGACCTCTCCACCGACCGACACCCACACGGGCGCGCCCGCCGGGGCTGAGCCGCCGCCGCGAGGGCGCGGGATGCGGCCGGCAGCCTCCCCTCCGGCCCGGCGGCGCCCGGGGCTGTGCGCCTGCCTGCCTGTCACCGGCTATGGGGGGTCCGGCAAAGTTTGACAAATCCGGGGCCCTGGGTGGTGGGAGGTTGGGGGGCGGGGGGGATCGCCCGGAGACCTCCCTCCCTTCCCCGCCCCGCGCGCGCGCGCCCCCCGCCCCGGGCCACGCTCATCCCGCCGCCAACTCGCCGGCCCCGCGCGCCAAACTTACGTTTGATCTGCCGGGGTTTGCTCTGCTTTCGCCGGGACATGTCGGCGGCGGCCGCCGCTGCTGCTCCGGGGGCTCCGGCGGTGCGCGCGGTCCGGGCTCCCGCCGCTGCCGCTGCCGCCGGCCTGGCTCGGGCCGCTCCCGCCGCTCCCGCCGCCGCCGCCGCCGGCCGGACTCCAGGTGCTCGGGGCGCGCGGGATCCGGGGAGCCGGGCTCCTCCGGGAGCCTCGGATCCACGTTGGGAGAGACGAGCAGGCAAATGAGAGGAGACGAGGCGGGAGGGGGGG
>PVJN01034747.1:0-22563 GCA_004026805.1 Lasiurus borealis | reverse complement strand
CCTTTTATATTTTCATTTTATTTCTCCTATTTGTAGTCCAAGGTAGCAAGCTTTTTCTCTTTTAGGGTTTTATGCCTTTTCTGCTCTATTGGTTCTTTAAACAATATATGCATTCCTACTTTAATCTCTCTTCATTCTGTTTAATCTTGGTTTTGGTTTATTCAATTCCTTCCAATTCTTCCCCTTGATTTTTTTTTTTTTTTAGCACATGTAGTTTCACTAGTGATCCATTGAACAACTATAACACAGTGCTTTCCCTTCTGAAACTTTAAGACAAAGCACTGTCATCCTAAATAGCAAATATAGCCAATTCATTGGCATAATCAATCTATGGTATTTTTATTTTGTTTATCAGAATACTTAAGTTCTAGGCAATGCTCTTCATGTAACTGGACTTTAAAATTTTGCTGGTAATTGTGTAATATTAGATATCTCACTTAAGCACTGTTGTTTTTTATCTGCAAAGGAGAGACTAGCCGCTTCAGCCTCTTTTGCTAAAACTTGATGAAAATATGTTTTTCTAAGGCTGAATGAGATCTTTCAGAGACAAACATCCTCCACTTCCCAGCTTTCAGATAGAATGACATGGGACAAATTATTTTCAATACTGCAAAGTTCAAATGAATTTTTTTTCCTTGTTTATAGTAATTTATATTAGATCAATGCACCTCAAACTAATTGTAGCAAAGGACAAACTTTTATAATTCTCAAATGCCATGAACTGATTTTTGTAAAATACAAAATTACAGGGTTAGATGATGTGACAATGTCAAATTAAAGTTTCTAAATGCTATGTTCATGCTTCGTATTTATCTTGTCTCAGATGGGCACTGCTCTGTAGACTCCATTTTTAGTAATCCTGATAGTCCTGATCTTCAGATTCAGATACTTTGCAAGATAAATTTTCTATTCGTAAGATAAATATACTTGATTTTACTTTTCAGCTTCACTTTAAAATCAACTTTTATACAGCATAGTAAATACTAGTACTAGGGAGAAACCAAGATGGTGGCATAAGTGAACACCTAAACTACTGCCTTGCAAAATAATTTCAAAACTACAACTAAAAGACAGAATGGACATCATCCAGAACTACAGGAAAGCTGGATGACTGGAAATTCAACAACGAGATGGGAAGAGAGGGGCTCACAGAGACTCAGAGGAGCTGCAAAAAGCTGAGGTAAAAACACACGTGTGTGGAGAGGAAGGGGAATTGAGTGCATGGTTGGCTTCCTCTAGCAGGAGGGAGATAGAAATTCCTGACTGCACTGAACCCCAATTCAGGGCAAGACTCATACAGCGGGAGTCTGGACTGTTGGGAAAAGAGAGGAGTGCACAGAAGCTCAGGGTAGCCGTGAAAGGCAGAAGTCTGGAGGCGTGTGCCCAAGTGTGCAGCTGGCTTTCTCTAGTGGGAGGAAGATGGAACCTCCCAACTGCACTACACTCAAGTTCTGTCTTCACTGAACCCCAGTTTTGGGAGAGACCATGGGGACCTAGAGTGCATGGAAACTCAAGGGAGCTGCAAAAGGCAGAGAGGTCTGGAGGTGCAGGAGTGTGAGTGCCTGCAGAGGGGTGCAGAGATTATCACAAGACACTGTGACACAGGGGCCTTAATTAGGGCAGGGCTGACGGGAAGCCAAGGCTGTCTGCTCAGACCTGAGACTCTGACTCATCCAAGTTAAGCACAGAGGCTTTTGCAATTTTGCAAGTCTTATCTCATAAGGCTGTGGCCAGCAAAGAAGTTCTCCCAGTGCAGACACATTTGATCCTCACAGCCAATTGGCCTGGAGGTCAATTCCCCCCAGTGATACCAACAACTATCAAGACTTACCTACAACAAGGCTGTACACACAGTCCACCAAGAGGTGAAACAAGAATATCCATCTCAAGTAACTGGGGAGGCAAAGTTATGGGCCATATAGGACACTTAGCACACAGAGCTACTCTACCAACTCAGGGAAGCAGCAAAAATGTGGAGACAAAGAAACAGATCACAAACAAAAGAAATGGAGGAAAACAAATGACTGGATATAGAGTTCAAAACCACAGTTATAAGGTTTTTCAAAAATTTCCTAGAAAAAGTCGATAAATTTAGTGAGCCCCTCAAGGATATGAAAAAGGACCAACTAGAAATTAAACATACACTGACTGAAATAAAAAATATTATAAAGAGACTTAACAGTGGACTAGAGAAATGCCAGAATCAAGTCAAAGATTTGAAATACAAAGAAGCAGAAAACACTCAACTGGAAAAGCAAAAAGAAAAAAGAATCCAAAAATATTAAGATAGTGTAAGGAGTCTCAAGCGTGCCAACATCAGAATTATGGGGGTGCTAGAAGAAGAGAGAGAACAAGATACTGGAAAACTACTTGAAGAAATAATGACCAAAAAATTCCCCTACCTGCTGAAAGAAATAGACTTACAAGTCCAGGAAGTGCACAGAACCCCAAGCAAAAGGAATCCAAAGAGGACCACACAAAGAAACATCAGAATTAAAATTCCAAGGGCAAAAGACATAGAGAGAATATTAAAAGCAGCAAGAGAAAAACAGTTAATTACCTACAAGGGAACACCCATATGATTGTCAGTTGATTTCTCAACAGAAACTATAAAGGCCAGAAGGATGTGGCAAGAAATATTCAAAATAATAAATAGCAAGAACCTACAACTAAGATTACTCTACCCAGCAAAGCTATCCTTCAGAATTGAAGGACAGATAAAAAGCTTCACAGATAAGAAAAAACTAGAAGAGTTCATCAACACCAAACCAATATTCTATGAAATGCTGAAAGGTACTCTTTTAGAAGAGAAAGAAGAAGGTAATGATAAAAATTATGAACAACAAATACATACCTATCAACAAGTGAATCTAAAAATCAAGTGAATTAAAAATCTGATGAACAGAATAAACTGGTAAATATAATAGAATCAGGGGCATAGAAAGGGAGTTGACTGATAATTCTCAGGGTAAAAGGAGTGAGGGGGGTGCAGGAAGAGACTGGACAAAAATTGTACACCTATGGATGAGGACAATGGGGAAGAGGTAAGGGCAGAGAGTGGGGTGGGAACCAGGTAGAGAGAGCTATGGGGATAAAAAAAGGAACAATTGTAATAATCTGAACAATAAAGATTTATTAAATTAAAAAAATACTAGTACTAATAGAATTAATAATCTATCTAATAAAAGAGTGATATGCAAATTGACTGTCACTCCAAGACACAAGATGGCCACCCCCATGTGGATACAAGATGGTTGCTACAAGATGGTCAGCAGGGGAGAGACCAGGCAGTTAGGAGAGACCAGGCCTACATGGCAGGGCAGCTGGGGGGGACCCAGGCCTGCAAGGGAGAGTAGTTGGGAGAGAACAGGCCTTCAGGGGGGGCCATTGTGAGGGACCAGGCCTGCAGAGGAGGGCAGTTGTGGGTGACCAGGCCAGCAGGGGAGGGCAGTTATGAGTGACCATGTCAGTAAAAGAGGGAAGTTGGGGGTGGGGGGCCAGTGGAGGGCAGGTGGGCGAGATCAGGCCAGCAGGGGGAGGGGGCAGTTGGGAGGAACCCAGGTCAGAAGGAAAGGGCAGCTGGGGAAACCCAAGCCTGCAGTGCAGGGCAGTTGGGGGGACTCAGGCCAGAAGGGGAGGGCACCAGGCTGGCAGAAGAGAGTAGTTGGGGGCAACCCAGGCCTACAGGGAGGTCAGTTGGGGGGGACCAGGCTTGCAGGGGAGGGCAGTTGGGGGCTACCCAGCTGGCAGAAGAGGTCATTTAGGGGTGACTGGGCCGGCAGAGGATGGCAGTTGGGAGGTACCAGGCCTGCAGGAGAGGGCAGTTGGGGGTGACCAGGCCTGCAGGAGAGAGCATTTTGGGTACCAGGACTGTAGGGAAAGGCAGTTGGACAACCAGGCCAGCAGGGGAGAGCAATTAGGGGCAACCAGGCTGGCAAGGAAGGGCAGTTAGAGGTGACCAGGCTGTCTGGGGAGGGCAGTTAGGGACAATAAGGCTGGCAAGGGAGCAGTTAGGTATTGATCAGGCTGGCAGGGGAGTGGTTAGGAGGTGATCAGGCTGGCATGCAGAAGCTATTAGGAGCAATCAGGCAGGGAGGCAAGCAGGTGAGCGGTTGGGAGCCAGCAGTTCTGGATTGTGAGGGGGTCCCAAATTGGAGAGGGTGCAGGCTGGGCTGAGGGACACATACACTCTCCACTCTCCCCACCCTCGCCCCATGCACGAATTTTGTGCACTGGGCTTTTAGTGGTGCCAGGTGGATACTTGAAATATCAGGGGAACACTTTGTAAAGTATATATATGCACTCAAATTAATACAAAATAATGTTGAATGTAAACTATAATTAAAAAACTTTTATTAAAAACAAAATTAATTTTAAAAAAATAGAAGAGCCAATCAATCATTTCCCCAAAATATTTGATTATATGTTTCCCACAAGTATTTATCTTTCTATTTTTCAAAGTATAATAATCACTAATTTATTTCATAAAATCAAAACTGAATAAAAATACTTTTAAGAAAGAAAAGAAAATTTTCCTGGAGTTTATACCAGGTAAGTGAGTCACAGGATGGTCTCTTGGTCACACAATGCCAGCAGCTCCACTTCTCAAACTGCCATCATTAGTTTCTGGCAAACCTGACTTCAGCCAGGACCACACTGATCATTGGGCAGATATCCACCAACCCAAGGAAGGTAAAAAAAAAAAAAAAATTACATTTTTTCCACCCTGCTTGGCAGTCTGCCATCAACCTGTACATTTTGGATTTAAGACACAGATTATATGTCAGCAATAACTGGAGTAGCTATTACATAAGCTGGTTATGGGATGCCATGTGCTTTCTACCGGCATCTTTTACAGTTTGAGTATAACAAAATTTTAGTTTTAGCACTTTTTTCTGAAATAGCCTTCTCTTATTTTTAGTAGGTTTTAATTACTTTGAGAAGGAATTAAATAAAAATATACCAAAATATCTTTTCTCCAGGGAATTAAAAAAATAAAGTTTATGAAAAAACATGAAATATGGGGAAATATTAAATATAGTAAACTGCACAAATGTAATATATAAGTTACATGTTGGGCTTTTTATGATCTAAAAATCTATTCCAAGAAAAAGAAAACTTGAAATACGAAGACTTATGAGCTTGTTTCAAAAATAGTAAAAATAAGTTACAGCTGGTGAGAACATGGTAAAGGTACAACACAATACCAGGCAAATAATAATAGCCCAGGATGGGCGAGGCATTGGTAGAGGGTTACTTTAAATGCAGAACATTTTACACTGCTTTTAAAAGGGGGTTTTACAAAAGTAAGAAAACATAAATATATGTGTGTGTGTGCATTTACATATATATATGTGTGTGTGTATATATATATATATATATATATATATATATATATGCAGAAAATGTATTGAAGCAATATATCAGATAAAGTTTTCTTTACACAATTTCCCAAGCAAAGCACATGGCCAATGTGGATTAATCAGATTACTAGCTTCTAAAGCTTGTTATTTTGTTTTCAAATGTTTCAATGTGCCAGGTGTTTCATAAAAATAGCTTTTATTATTTCAAATGACTTATGTAGCTAGAATGCCCAACTTTTATTTCCGTATAAAAATTTAAGAGTTAAAAACCGTTAACAAACGAATATGCAGTTCAGTTAGCAGTCACTGAATGTGAAAAGAGTTCTTAAAACGCTCTTCTTCAGAGCCATTCTCGTTCCCATAGAAACCAATGTGAGATTCTGGAAAACAAGGTAAGTTCTAAAATAATCACCATTATAAATACCCATTATATAAATGTAAATACAGGCAATTGAAATGATTTAGATGATTTTGAAATTGCATATCATTTCCCAAACCATAATGATTCCTTTGAGTGGTTCTTGTCTGTCATATAAATATAGCATTTACAAAATTTTTAAAATTCTTATGATTTACTTGTGAGACCATAATCGCCTTTTCAAACAAGTCTTGGGCATGCAAATATAGATTTCTGAACATGAATTCTGGTGCAAGATGGCTGAGCTTTGTGGTAGATTAAGTACTTATCATTAGCATTTGGATTTTATATAACTGTTTCTTTATTCATTATAAATTGCTCTGCATGAGACTAGATATTTTAAAATATTATTTTACAATTATGATTTTCACATTTCTATTTGCCCAAGGATTTTTGTCATGATAAAAGAGCCAAGAAATCTTTTTTATTGGGTTTGTAATTCCTTTCAAAGTCTAGAATTGATCACCGAGTATAGACTACTTATAATACTAAATGAAGCGGTGACTTGTTCACAGGGATACATTTCTCTAAGAAGAGCGAAGCCCCTAATGTTTAAGAAGCAAGAACATTTCAGAGGAAAAATTCCAATTGTGAGACCCAAACATTTGAATTGGGTATACATGTTGAAGGAGTGCTGGGCATGCCAGCCCAAAATATGCTGCTTTGGCATATTGATTACTTTGAGCTGCAGGTACTTGAAAATCAACAAATGCAGGGAGAGGTTTTTCTTACCCTATTTGCCTAAAGACATCCTCCAAAAGACCTCAATTGTCATAAAACTCTTCCCCAGGCCTGACTCATCACTGGGAAGGAGACTAAGAAGTTGACTCCAAATACAGACACGTTTTCCCACAAACTCGGATTGTTGCCCTCAGAACTAGCTAGCCAATATTAATAGGAAAAGAGCAGAGGGGAGGCCATCAGCATGGCCATCCACGCAGCTTCACCAGGAACCACCAGTCCACCCTCTGCAGATGACTGGAGAGGGGGTCCAACAAAAGGCAAGAGGCGCAGGTGCAGCCAAGTCCAACTTGGGAACAGAGATCATTGGCTAGAGGGGTGGCGCTAATGCAAGCCTGCAAAACTTGGAGAATACACAATCCCAGACAAAGGAAGTCTCTCCTTTTGCTTCCTCTTGGCTTTGCTCCTGCTTCATGGCACTCACCGGGCACCAGCCTGCCACGTGGCCCTGGAAACTGCGTGGCCAATGACCAGGCGGACCCACGCACGCCATGGGCTGCCGCTGGGAACACAAGTTAAAGTACCCAGATGCTGGACTGGACTACACATCTATGCAACACAAACACTCTGGGCAATGGCTTTGATCTGAGCCCTGCCCAAGACAAAAATGGGGCTGTTTCCACGGCAGGATGGAGAGGGAGATTGACCTTGGAAACTCAGGGGTTCCATCCCGCAGAAATAAAGCTTTCCACACCAGACCTCAGCCTCTCATGGGGGCCTCAGTGAATTCTCATTCCTGCAGCACACCAAGAAGCCCACTTCTCCCAGCAACAGGGGGATGGGGGGACACAGAGAACACCCCACTGATAACATCTCCTAAATTTTCTAACCACCCATTCATTTTTTCCTAAAATCGATTTACTCTCCCCTAAATCATTTATATATCCCCCCTCCCCTTAACACACGTGAGGATAACCAAGTCATGTTTTCTGTCAAAGAACAGTTTAGACACCTGCCATTTTAGACTGTGCGACTTGGCAGCCACCGTGTTGACCCCATGGCTTGCAGCTCCCTGGGGGCCGCCATCTTGAACGAGCAAAGGCCAACCCCTCCCTTTGAATTAGCCAATTGTGAAAGGCTGCTGTGCCTGAGCCCCAATCAAGAGTGAGGAACAGGTCACGTGTGTCAGGGACTGTAAAGCCAAGCAGACCACCTGCTCAGTGTGCGGTGCTTCCAGAACACAGTGCTGCTGCACCCTTCTAGATAGAAGTAAAGATATTTGCCTCGCTGCCTGGCTCCTGACTATGTTTTGGGGGGGGCTCACCTTATTTCTTACACACAGTAATACACTCTCAAATCTCACTGCTATGGGGGATATTCACTTTTTTGTTCCTGGGATGCACCAGTATGCATATTAAAAATTAATACATTTGTTTACCTTTTCTACGATTAATCTTCTTGTCATCGATTTACTTGATAGACCCAGTTATTAAACATAGGAGAGTAGGGAAAGCCTTTCCTTTCCTACACTGTTAAAGGAGCCACAACAAGTTATACACTGGTCATGCAGTGCTATTAACTACATCGATTTTCAGAAACACAGATATTTTCTTTTACTACCATTTCATCTAAACCTTTGCTTCTTCAAATGTGGTCTCCAGACCAGCAATATTGATATCACCTGGGAGCTTATTCAAAACAGAATTTCAGGCTTTAGATAGATCAACTGAATCAGCATTTGATTTTAATAAGATCACCAGAGATCTGAATGCACATTAAGGTTTAGAACACAGCGAGTCCCAAATATTTGCTCCAGAAAAATGTTAGAAGCTTTATTCCAAGTGGACTGATAGTAGCTAAAGAACCAACGGGGTTATAAACTCTGAGAGGGGAGGAACCTTGTCTGCATATGATACCTGCACAGCATGTATTTCAAACCCGAATCCATAAACAATGTTAAATCATTTTGAGACAAGAGAATGAAAAGTATCTCTTTATAGCAAAGGTGACATATTTTCAAGTGTCATGTTTTTTTAAAAAAAAACTTTTTATATTTTATTTTTATCATTCCCCAATAAGCCAAACCATTAAACATATATCACACATATATTAAACACACACACACACATCACTGCTTTGGCCATATGGCACAGTTAGTTGGAGCATCATCCTATACACCAGTAGGTTGTGGGTTCAATTCTTGGTCAAGTACATACCTACATTGTGAGTTCGTTCCCTGGTCAGGGCATGTATGGGAGGCAACTGATTGATCCCTCTCTCTCTCTTTCTCTCTCTCTCTTTCTCTCTCCCCTCTCTCTTTCTCTCCTCTTCTCTCTCCCCCCCCCCCTCTCTCTCAATATATTCTTGTGTGAAGATTTAAAAAATATGGCCTGGTCAGGTGTGGCTTAATGGTTGAGTGTAGACCCATGCATAAGGTCACTGGTTCATTTCCAGTCAATGCACATGCCCAGGTTGCTGGCTTGACTCAATCCCTAGTAGGGGGCATGCAGTAGGCAGCAGAATGTTCTCTCTCATCAATGTTTTTCTCACTCTCTCTTCCTCTCTCTGAAATCAATAAGATGTTTAAAAATAACATATAAAATAAACACAAAAAAGATTAAAAATTTAGATATAGGACCTGAAGCTATAGAACTCCTAGAAGAAAACATAAGGAAGAACTTCATAATATTGGTCTAGGCATTGATTTCTTGGGTATGACACCAAAACTACAAGCAACGAAAGCAAAAGAAAGTCAAGTGGAACTATATCAAACTAAAGAATTATGTACAGCAAAATAAACAACAGAGTGAAAGGCAACATATGGAATGGGAGAAAAATCAACTACACATAACTGATAACTCAATAGCAAAAAACAAATAGCCCAACTAGAAAATGAGGAAAGAACTTGAATAGACATTTCTCCCAAGAAGACATACAAAATGTCTAACAAGTGTGCAAAAGATACTCGATATCATGAATCACCCACAGAATGTGAATCAAAACCACATTGAGATATCACCTCATATCTATCAGAATGGGTATTAGAAAACAAACATCCAAAACCAAATTGTAACAAACCCCTAAAAGGTAACATGTACTGGTAAGAATGTGGAGAATATGTTAACTCTTATATATTGTTGGTGACAATGTAAAATAGTGTAGCCACTATGGAAAGTAGCATGAAAGTATCTCAGAAAATACAACCAGAATGTCTATGTTACTCAGCAATCCCTTCTGGGCATTTATCCAAAAGAATTGAAATCAGGATCTTGAAAAGATATCTGTGCTCTCATGTTCATTGCATCATTATTTACAATAACCAAGATATGAAAACAATCTAAATGTCCATTGGCAGGTGAAGGACAAAGAAAATTTGGCCTATACATACAATGGATTGCTTAGCCTTTTAAAAGAAGGCAATTCTGTGCTAGTCAATAACATGGATGAACGGGGAGAACATTATGCTAAATGAAAAAAACCTGGTCACAGAAGGGCATATGTAATACAACCAAGTCATTCCAGTAGATGATTTTACTCTGAGTGACTTTGGAGCCTAAGCTTTTCATTGTCCCTGAAAGGATATCATAGCATTGCATTCTCAGTTTTTCATGGCTAGCTAATTAGCTGTGTCCTCCTAAAGTCAAAATGAAGATGCCTTTGAAATTGTTTTTTTCTCCAGACATGCGCCATTAAACAGCCCCTCACCATTTCTTCCTGGATAGAGATGGATACAGAAAAGTAAATCTCATGTGATCCATCCTGCCTAGTTATGGAATGATTACTCCACAGCAAACAAAGATTTGGGTATGTATTTGTGATGTAGCTAATACCATGTGGATCCCAAATGTAACTTCTAGAAAGGAAAAGATTTGCTTGAGACAAATGGAATCATCTACTATAAAATCTGCTACTAATTTGATTTCCTTTGAAGTTGAATAGAATCAAGCAATTACAGACATGATCTGCTATGAAGGTAAAGGCATAGTTTTTACTCCAAGGCTTCTCACTAGAATTGATTTTCCCCTTTATTTACCTGTTTGGCCTTTGCACTTCTGTCTACATTTATTTGTTTTGCCATTATCCCACATGTGTATACCGTTAGTAGTGTTAGAAAGAAATGATTCTGGAGATTTGTGTGTGAACTGTCTGACTTTCCACACAATGTGATGGTTTGTTTCTATCTTTAATAAAGCCCTTAGGGTAAAACATAGAATTAACATATTATCTACCACTTACTTCCTTCAAATATAAAACAAATTTAAAGTACTCACTTAATAGGACTTTTGTGATAAAGATTAAATAAGTAAATATACAGAAAGGGTGTGGCATAGTGCCTGACACAAAGTAAGCACTAAATACATGTTGGCTGCTGTTATTTATATTATTATTAATTTGTGGAGGGACTGACTTCCTCACAAACTATCACCAAGATGTCCTCTAAGAAACAATATCCACATTTAGAGATTTTTAGGATTGGTATGAAAGATCTGAGATAGTTAATAATAACTGACATGTATTGATCACATTACACTATGTACATCATATAATCTCATTTAATCTTCACTATAACTCTGCAAGTAACCAAAATATACTTCAGAGAAATTAAGTAAATTGCCTAAAATCCCTCTTTTGGTAGGAATTCAGCATGGATTTATAGCCTGGTCCACCAAATATGTATTTTTATGCTCGATGTAATGAAGCAATAATGCCTTCAATGCCTCACACATTAATAGCTATCATTTCTCAAAGTTTTTCCCTGTGCCACACCATAAAAATGAGAAGTTGCTCATTTTAACCATGTGACACGATGGCTAAAATGAGAGGTTATCCAGTCAGTGGTTCCAACATTTTGTATTTAATGAACTAATAACATAAAATAAATGGGAACTAAACATGAGGTTGTTTCTCAATTATTCCTTTAAAAGGAATACATTCAGTTTCGGGGAAGAAAATCACTATATTGCTATTGATTTTTTCTTTTGCTAAGAATTAATAAATCAAATAATAGGCCCACAAAGTAGAATTTGGGTTCCTTGGACTAATTTTTAAATAGCATTTTAAATATTAAAATATACTTCACATAACATAAAATTCACCATTTTGAAGTGTACATTTCAGTGGTGTTCAGTGTATTCCTTCTGTTTTGCAACCATCATCACTATCTGCCATTACTATCCTCAATCATCATCTTAGCAGTTAGTTCCATCTCCTTGCAGCCATTGATATCTATCTCTATAAACTTGTCGTTGGGCAAATCTTTTATATCTGCATAAGATGACTGCTCAGATATGTGATTTGTTTTTTATTCTTTAATGTCAAAATCCAACTGCCTGCCCCAAGCCTCAACTTGGTGTGTGGTTCTAGTGGAATATGAAATATGTATGATAGAGAGTATAAATCTCTTAAGAGACCTCATCAAGATTAGCAAATGCTACCATTAAATGGACTTTAATATGAAGAATATACTATATACTTTCTACCTATGAAGAAATATACTACATACTTTCTGCATTTCTACTGTCTACATTCATTTCCAACTTTAGATTTTCTCTCTTCTTTCATTAATTTGGTACTTACTTATGTAGCATACCAAATTACATACATTTGGAACTTAATTTGAAGACTCTCAATGTTTTCAATAATCAAATCAAATTAGTATTATGAAGGGTCATCTTATTTTCTTAAAAGTCACATCTAATTGTAGGTTCCCAAATTCTGATCCAAATATGTGCTCTGCTTAGCTGCTCCATTCTCCATACACTCATGTTCTTTGTTCACTTCTTAGGCAACTTTAGTTGGAAATAGAGACCCAAATGTATAACTGTGTCATTGTGACCCATCTGTTCTGTCTCTGTGTGGACTATGAGCTACTTGAGGACAAGGACCTTGTTTACACGTTTGACTTTCCAGCACAGTCCCTGGTACATGGAATAAACTAATGCTGTTGAAGAAATGGGATTTCAACACATAAACAAACGCATGTAACAAAATTTACAATTATTAATGTACATTTAATTATATTACGCAATATTCAACTATAATATTACATATAGATGAGATAGTTTTATGTAGATCACTACATTCCAAATATTAGATATCTTAAAAATTCAAAATCACATATTTTGAACGCCATAGGATACTATGTATCTCACTTTTATGTAGCATTATCCTAATAAAAGAGCAATAAGCAAATTGACTGTACCTCTGCTATAACCACAAGCCACGCCCTCCAGCCATGCCCACCAGCCAATCAGAGCAAGTATGCAAATTAATCCAACCAAGATAGCTATGGCTACAGAGAGAGCAGGAGGGAGGCTTGAGTTGTCCCTGGAATGGAGGAAGCTACGCTTTCCACAAACCCTGGCCAGCCCAGGTTTCCACTTAAAGCAACAAAATTTCAATGGCTGCCACCACAGAGCAAACAGAAGGCTACAATGTTTCAGTTATAGAAGGTAAATAAATTCCAGATACCAGGGCCTCTGCTTGGGTCACTGGGGGGCATGGCCAGCCTGCAAACCACAACAGGCCCCTCTCCCCAAGGCCACTGAATTCCCCAAGGGAACACCCACCCTGATCTAGGACACCCTTCAGGGCAAACCAGCTGGCCCCCACCTGTGCACCAAGCCTCTATCCTATCTAATAAAAGACTAATATGCAGATTGACCATCACTCCAACACACAAGATGGCTGCCCCCATGTGGACAGAAGATGGCCACCACAAGATGACCAGCAGGGGAGGGCAGTTGGCAGGAACCAGGCACAAGGGAGGGCAGTTGTGGGCAATCAAGACTGCAGGAGAGGGCAGTTAGGGGTGACCAGGCCAGCAGAGGAGGGAAGTTGGGGGTGGCTGGGCCTTCAGGGAAGGGCAGTTGGGGGTTACCCAAGCCTGCAGGGGAGGGCAATTAGGGGTGGACCAGGTCTGAAGGGGAGGGCATTTAGGGGTGAGCAGACCCACAGGGTAGAGCAGGTAGGGGTGACCAATCCTGCAGGGGAGGGCAGGTAGGCATCAATCAGCATGGCAGGGGAGTGATTAGGGGCTGATTAGGGGCAGGCAGAAGCAGTTAGGGGCAATCAGGAAGGCAGGCAGGTGAGCAGTGGTGGTGATCAAGCCTGCAGTCTTGGATTGTGAGAGGGATATCTGACTGCCCATTTAGGCCCGATCCTTCCTGTTCTAATCGGGCAGTCGGACATCCCTCAAGGGGTCCCAGATTGGAGAGGGAGCAGGCTGGGATGAAGGACCCCCTGTACAAATTTCATGCACCAGACCTCTAAGTTTTGTAATAACCCATAAAGTAGTTTTTACACACACTTGCTATTAATTGGGTATTCACCACAGTATAACTTCAAGCTGGAGGAACACTGAATGAGAAGACTTGGGAGATTAAAATCAGGCGAACCAATCAGCATTTGGGTTGGCTAACACTACCCGAATGCCCTTGGCCAGTTCCAAATCTGTATATTCTGGAATGTGCGTATATTTAATGCTACGCTCAGCAATTTGGTGTAAGGACGGAGCGAACCTAAGCGAAGGGCCCAGCATTTAGCAGGCTGTGCAAGAACCTCGGCGGCCGCCTCACGCACCTTTCAGGTGTGAATTTTGTTTTCAATCATTATGATTCTCTTCCAGTCTCGGAAACCTACCCTGACATCCAGTGTGCCCGTTCAGAGGCTCGCGTTAAGGCCGCACAGGCGCAACAGACACAACAGCAGAAGCAACCTCTCTAACTGGAGGCTGGCTGAGCCCGCAGGAGGCGCGCGGCCGGCCGGCCTCCAGCATCCCGGCATTCCGCGCGCCGCCCGCGCCGCTCTTCCCCTCCCCCCGCGTCTCTATGGTAAGGCGCGCTCGGAGGCGGCGGCGGCAGCGGCGGCGGCGGCTGTGGTGACGGCGAGCGGGTCCAACTTCTGCCGGCGTGAGAGGGCGGGGGCGCGCGGAAGGGCCGCGATGTCGGAGAAAAAGCAGCCGGTGGACCTGGGTCTCCTGGAGGAGGACGATGAGTTCGAGGAGTTCCCCGCGGAAGGTGAGCGGCGGGGCCTCGGCCTCGCGCACGGTGACTCAGGCTCCGGGTGGGAGGCCGCGCGGCCGCGCGCCAGGGCCGGGCCCGGCCCCGAGGCGCCCGCGGGAAGTTTGGAGCCGGCGGCGGGCTCCGGGGGCTCGGCGAGGGCGACCCTCCGTTCACACGCGGCTTCGGGCTCGTCGTCCCACGGCCCGGTGGGGCTCGCCGCGGAGGCTGGATGCCTTCCTGCCTTCTGCTTCCTCCTGGGGGAGGAGGAGCCACGGGGAACCGGGGACCCCCGGCGCCCGTGTCCCGCCCGGGATGGTGGTTGGGCCTCTTCCGCTTGAGCCGGCTACCTCGTGCCTGACGCCCACCGCCTCTTTTCCCGCTGTTTCCTCCGGCTCCGCGGCCCGCCCTCCGGGGCCTGCACAGCTGTCAGAGGACAGTGTCGTTGCGGGGGAGGCCAGGGGCTGCCGACTTCCGGGACTTTACAGATCAAAGTCTAAATGCAAATGGTCAGTGGGATGGGAGGGGAGCGTCAGGTGTTGGTGCTTTTAATACACGTTATTGTTTTATTCTAGTTCCTCATTCATTTTTTTTTTATTATTACTTAACTTTGAACTAATCTTTAAGTTGAAGGCTTTTTTTTTTTTTTAGGGCCCTCGAATTCTGTCTGTTTATTAGATTCGTGGTTGCCCAGAGGAACTAGTCCATTTTCACAAACGTAGCCAGGAGGAGGTACTACTGGTATTTACCATTTTTCAGATAAGACACCGAAACTTGGAAAACAGTTGAGAAACTTGCCGGTGTCACAGAACTGGCAAGAGTGGATGGACGGACAGACAGCCGGCCCCTCTGACATCAGTTCCCAAACTCGTTTTTTTTTTTTCTCTCTCTCTGTTTATTTAGTAGATTTGGTTAGATTTGGTTCCGTTGGTTTGTGAGATCGTTGTGGCTACTTGGTTTTTTTTTGTTGTTGTTGTTGTTGTTCAAAATTATTTACTTTATTGGCTACATGTTACAGTTGGGATAGGTATGTGTCTCGTAAGAAAAGGAAGGTTACTGTTGGGTAGTCTTTCTGGAGGGGGTAGGAAGAATGGTGGTCAGTGCTGTGTACACATTTGTTACACGAAGCAGTTGTTTGCATCACTGAAATTGTCCTAAGTTATCCCCATCTCTGTATTTTTTAAATACAGAGAACTCTATTTTATGTAACATTTCTTCTACTTGATTTTTATCCCCATCGTGATTCTATTAAATCATAAAACCACACAGCTGGAACATTTGTTTGTTTTTTTGTATAGATAATGCAACTCAGTTGTTATTTTTTTTAATGGAAAAACAAAGACATCAGTGTGCAGACTACACACATTCATCAACTAGCCCAAGCACATTTCTTTTCCATTCTGGGATTCATTAAAACATTGTGGGGATTGTCTGTCTTCTGTTTTGATTGTAGTAGCTTTATCATCAGACATGTTCTCTTTCCCTCCCTTTCAGGTTGGTTCATAGTTCTCCAGCTTTGAACTTAGGCAGTTGAAAACCGGTTTATTTAGGGCAGGATTCATTTCTTACTTAAACTTCATATTTCAAAATAGCACTTATTCATTGTTTATCATATACAAGGTGCAATATTTGGCACTTTATTTAAATTAGTCTAATTATCACCACAATCCTGAAGCTCAAAGATTTTAAAAGCTTGCCAGTAAGTGGTTAGTCCCAACCAAGCTTTATTCTTAACATTTATCAAAAGTGCGTGGTACTTTTTAGATGGTCAATAAATGCTTGTTGAATGAATGCATCTGTATTTAAAATAAGTAGCTAAAAATTGACTGCTTAAAAAGGATCTCCAGATAATTGTGTACCTCATGATATACATGATTTTTCGCAGCAACTTTCATCTTACCAGCTTTTGCAGGATATGTAGTTTGTTCCTGTGCTATGTTGTGAGCAGAAATTTGTTCAAAATGTTTGTAGTTACATAGTAAAAAAATCTCATTGAAGGTAAAAGGAAAAGCAAAGAATATTTTTTTGTGAAGAAAAAGGCCTTCACAATAGACTGGTTTATTAGTATTAAGTAATTGACCATTATTCAGCTTACAGAATATTTGTGGTCTTCAGGTTTGAATGTGTAGAACCTACTTTCATTCAGGACACTTTCCATTTAGAATGACAAAAAACATTTGAAATTACTTTGTTTTGTTCAGGTTTCTGTATATTTCTTCTTTGGTTTATAATTCACTTTTTCTTACATGTTAATTTGAGTTAGTAAGATTTTTCTGGATACAAAATTAGTTTAGGAGGTGAAATCAAATATTTACTAATAAAAACTTCAATAAGTAATAAAACTAAGTGTCCGCCCAGAAGTTATATGTATATAATTTTGTGTGTGTTTATATTTTTTAAATTCAGAGAACCATATTTTATGTAACATTTCTTCTACTTGATTTTTATATTTTATGTCTAAGGTACATGTTTACACATTAATGTAAAACTTTACCTTATGCTTTTTAATAGTTGTGCACTACTAGTCCCTTGTACTTAGCTTTTGTGTTTATCAGATAAACTTTTAGAGAAGAATTTGCTAGATCAAATTGGCAGGTGCATTTATATTTTTTAGTATCATTTTTTACTTTTAAATAATTGAAAACTTACAGAGTAATTGAAAGTATATTCAATTACTAAACCAGTGGACGTCACATGTGGCTCTTTGGCCCCTTGAGTGTGGCTCTTCCACAAAATACCACCGCCTGGACGAGTCTGTTTAGAAGAAGTGGCATTAGAAGAAGTTTAAGTTTAAAAAATTTGGCTCTCAAAAGAAATTTCAATTGTTGTACTGTTGATATTTGGCTCTGTTGACTAATGAGTTTGCCGACCCACTGCCCTAAACCATTTGAGAGTAAGTTGCCAACCTGATACCCATAACCCTTGCATATTCTATTTGGAATTTCCTACAAAGACATTATCACAGTACAACCATCAAAATTGGAAATTAATACACTAATACATTACTGTCATCCATAAATCATCTTCAGGTTTCTCTAATTGTCTCAAAAATGTCTTGATTTAGAATCATGGATCACTACATTCAATTGTCATGTCCCTTTAGTTGTCACGATCCACAAGTTGAGAACCGCTGTTGTAGAGCCTAAGACCATCGGATAACACAGATATTTATATTATGATTCATTAACAGTAGCAAAATTACAGTTATGAAGTAGCAATGAAAATAATTTTATGGTTGGGGGTCACCACAACATGAGGAACTGTATTAAAGGGTCTCGGCATTAAAAAGGTTGACAACCATTGGACTAGAGTGTTCTCAGTTTGTCTTTAACTTTCATGATTTTGACACTTTTGAAGATTATAAGCCAGATATTATAGAATATACCTTAACTTTGACTTGTTTCATGTGTCCACATGATTAGGTTCAGATTCTGTACATTGGCAGGAATATCAAAGTCATGATGCTGTATTCTTATTGCACCTTGTCAGGAGAACATGATTTTCATTTGTTTCATTACTGATGATGTTCATTTTTATCACTTTATTAAGGTAGTGTCTGAGAGAGTTTTCCATTGTTAGATTACTAATTTCCCCTTCCTAGTTAACTGGTATTTTGTGAAGAGGGATTTTGAAACCATGTAAATACAGTATTCCATTTATCATCAAACTTTCAGTTTGTTCATTTGCTTATTTATATCAGTACAGATTCATGGATTCTCATTCAGTGGGTTACAATTATTACTATTATTTATTTCATCCTCAAATTGTCCCATATTTGAACATTGGGAAGCCCTTCAAGCTATCTTTGACCTTTTGACATGTCACCACCAATCTTTGTGTAGTACCTTCAATACCTTCTGGTACATCCAAGCAAATCTTGTACTTGCCCTGCTCCATTCCTAGAATCACTCTTTCTCCAGGGCACATTCCTTTTATTGGAGAACTAATATGCAGGCTGTTTGCTTGTTCCGAGCCATGGTGTAACGACCATTTGCATATTACCTCTTTATTATATAGGATGATATTTAGAGGGCAATATATATATTTTTAAACATTTTATTGATTTTTGTACAGAGAGGAAGAGAGAGGGATAGAGAGCTAGAAACATCGATGATAGAGAAACATCAATCAGCTGCTTCCTGCCCACCCCTCACTGGGGACGTGCCCGCAACCAAGGCACATGCCCTTGACCGGAATCGAACCTGGGACTTCTTAGTCTGCAGGCCGATGCTCTATCCACTGAGCCAAACCGGTTTCGGCAGAGGGCAATATCTTAATTCCAGTTATGCTAACTGCTTTTGGGACCATTTCAGTAGAAGGAGCCTGGAAATGTACAAGTGTGTGTATACATATATACACTTTTACATCTATATTGTATGTGTTTGTATAAAATTATGATTTTATACAGAGGTCTCCAGTATCTGTTTGTTACAGGGTTTATTCTGTGTTTTTGTTTTGTTTTGCCCCCCCTTTCCATATTCATAGCATCTTTCCCAGTAGTGAGATATTTGGTTCCCATTACCATAAGTATATTGTCTATTTGGTCATCCTCCTCCCTAACCAATCTTTGTTGCCCCCTGCTCACAGATTTCCTCCTCATCCCACTTGGCTATCAACATTCTATGTCAGACCACCCTTTCCCCTCCTCCCTCCAGTATTGGATGACTTCTTCACCCCTTTCAGGCTCTACATACCAACCATGCAGTGCTACTCCTCCACAGGAATGCTCCCCCTCTAAGCTCTGCTTAGGCTCTGATACCTCATCAGGACCAGGTACATTTTGAAATTTGATGCATATTTTCAAATTGCCTTTGAGAATGATTATAGTAATTAACAGTCCCATCTACAGTTCACCTCTTTCCTCATTAGGTTGCCTATTTATAATAAAAGCATAATATGCTAATTAGACCAGATAGCTGAATGACCTTTCTGATGTCCTTCTGGACAAAGCCTTGGCTGCAAAGGCTGAGCCTCTTGCACAAATTTGTGTATTGAGCTTCTAGTATTCCATATTAAACGTTTTATGCATTGCAGACCTGATGGATCAAAAATATTGTATCATTTGATTTAGATTGATTCTTTATATGAGATTGACCGTTATGTTTTTCATTGAACTGCACCTTCTTCTTAATTGCCAGTTTCTTTATAACTAGAGGCCCAGTTCATGCACAAAACAGGGCTGCAGAGATCGGGCCAAAACTGGCTCTCTGACATCCCCCAAGAGGTCCCACATTGCAAGAGGGTGGTTCTTGGGTGACACACCCCAGAATTGGGCTCCCTCCTCTCTGATTCCGGGTGCAACAGCTGCTGCATTAAGCATCTGCCCTCTGCTTGTTAGTGTGCTTCATAGGTACTGGCCCGTCAGATGGTCAACTGGTTGCTTAGACTTTTATTTATATATAGATTTTTGGATAATAATTAGAATCATATAAGGATTACATACATGGTTATATTAGTTTGCTCACGCTACCATAATAAAATTCCATATTCTGAGTGGCTTAAACAACAGCAATGTATTTTGTCACTTTTCTAGAGCCTGCAAAGTCCAAGATCAAGATTTTAGCTGATTCATTTCCTGGTCAGTGCTCTCTTTCTGGCTTTCAGAGTGCTATCTTCTCACTATGCCCTTTCAAGGTGATGACAGCAAGCTTTCAGGTGTTTTATTTATTTTTCTATAATGGCACTAATAGTTTCATCATGAGGACTCCACTCTCATGACTTCTTAAAATCTTAATTACCTCCAAAAGGCCTCATCTTCAAATATTATCAAATTAGGGATTAGGGCTTCAACATAAGAATCTTGGGGCTTTAGGAAACAGACATTCAGTCCATAACAATAATACGTGTAAGTGCATAGCATAGAGTTTGTCATAAAGTTGGTATTCAATGAATATTAGAGCCCATTCTCTTCTCTCTCCAATCTGTTTAAGGCTTTGGATTTTGGATGATGTTTGATATTTACTTAGAATTTGAACTATTTCTGACAATATTTTATTTATAACTTTAGGTGTATACACAATTAAGCTTGTTGAGTTTATAGGTTATTTGATAATTTATTATTTAGTATTAAAAATTTTTAATTAAAAATATTGTTAATTTTTTTACAAAAGTACTTTTTAAAATAGTATGATTATTTATATAAAATATTATAATACATAGAATAGTAGCATACATTGTTTAAGGATGTATACAGATGGACAACAGGTATAAAAAAATACAGGGGAGTGAAAACAAGATATTGGTTCTTGAGAAGGGATAGTGACCAGGATATTATGCAATAAAAACTGCTTAGAAAAATTATTTTATCAGCTCTTTCACTGATCCTGTGGAATGAACAAGCGATAAGCAATCCTGATTTACACGACTCATTGAAAGATGTGGAGTGTGCAAACATTTAGGGGGGAAATGAAAGTTTTAACAGTTATATTTTTCTTCTGAGGTACTAAAAATTCACCAAATAACATTACCTTCCCAGTTTTGTGTTCTGTTGTATGTGTAATGGTTGGTAGAAATGGGGTTGTCTTTGTTCTGGGACATGTTTCTTTTATCTCTATCACCCTTCAAGCTCCCTGGCAAGTGATTAGCATATAATAAATTACTTATTCATTGGAGACAGACACACACACACACACACACACACACACACACACACACACACACACACATATTTCAGTGCTTCCTGTAAATCTACACTGCACTGAGTAATGCAGAGAGAGAATGCTACCAACTGACATTTTTCAATACTAAGTGTTTCAGATACACAGCAGCCTTATGGTTTTATATTTGGGGCTCACGAAAAGACCAAGCTTAAAGTTTTAACTAGAGGCTGCACTTAGCCAAATTTGATTCCTTAGGTAGATAGATATTTGTCTTTGAACTTAATGATAAAAATGTCAGTGGAGATGATGGATCAGTAGTTTTCATACCAAGCTTGAGCCTTTCAATGTTTTGTAGGTGCTTATCTGGAATGTGGGTCTCCAAATCCTTTCCTCTCTACCTTCAATTAAACCATAAGTAGCTTTGCATTTGACTGTCTTTATCTGTTGGACTTCTGGTTAGGAGGTCCTTTGGTTTCCTATCAATTGCTGCTGTTGGGGGAGTGGGGAGGGTTATTAATTGATAAAGTACAACAGCAATTGAAAAGAAGGGGCAATTATTTCTAGTTGTGTACTACCTGAGATAGCAACATTTGAACATAGTTTTCAAAATACAGAAATGTAGGAAAGAGGTTTTCAAAAGAAGGACAAAGAAGTAGATGCTTGGAGGTGGAAATTCAGTGTATAAATTTTGGCTATGAAATAGTGGTTGCAAAGCAGGTAGTTTGGGGCCTAACATGGAAGGCTTTAGCCAAATGACCAGTTTGGACTTTATCCTTAGATAGGTGGGACGTGGATTTTTTTGTTTAATATGTGTGTGTTTTCCTTCAGATAAACAGTTTGGGGAAAATTAACCCAGAAAAATTAGTTTGAAAAGATGGAAAGTAATAGAGTCAAGGAATCTAATTAGTAATAGCGTAGGTGAAGAGTAAGGGCCCAAAATAGATTATTAGAAAAGAAGTGAGGAGAGTGATTGAAGAATAATGAGGGAGCTTTGGCAACTAGTTTGATAATGGAGTGTTGGTAGTAAGAAGAAATCAAGTTTGTGATTTTGTACTTGACATGTCTAATGTATGACAGATAGTGGAGTTCACATTGGATACCCTTGTTTCAGTAGTATGGAGGATCAGAATGAGGAAAATGATGAGTATAGGATATGAGGGTTTGGGAAAGATGAGAGTAATGGCTTTGGAGAATTTTTAAAGAGAGAATTAAAAAATCATTGGTTAACAAAGGTAACCGAAGACAACATGACTTTGTAGTGGAATCATTCTGTCAGATATATATTTTTAAAAAATATTTATGGAAATAATTGTTTTAATTTTCTTTGTTAAAATATAAGAACAATTATAAATGGTTATCTAAGTTATTTTGAGCTTCACAAGGTCACCAGTGGTCTGTTACCAACATCATTTATTACTTGCTTTAGGTTGCTGCTCTGAAGTTCCTCATTGACATTTTTGGATCTTGTTAGAGAAAATATAGTAGTGCAGTGGTGCTATGCT
>PVJN01034746.1:0-22563 GCA_004026805.1 Lasiurus borealis | reverse complement strand
TTTTTTTTTTTTTTTTTTTTTTTTTTTTGCTTAAAATTCTTATACATTGCCGAAACCGGTTTGGCTCAGTGGATAGAGCGTTGGCTTGTGGACTGAAGGGTCCCGGGTTCGATTCCGGTCAAGGGCATGTACTTGGTTGAGGGCACATCCCCAGTGGAGTCGTGCAGGAGGCAGCAGATCGATGTCTCTCTCTCATTGATGTTTCTGACTTTCTATCCCTCTCCCTTTCTCTCTGTAAAAAATCAATAAAATATATGTTTTTAAAAATTCTTATACATTGTGTCTATTCAGAGCTCTTGTTAATGTCCTCTGTCATTTCTCACCATTTGCCTCGAGACTTACCAGCCTGCAGTCAAGGCCACGGTAGTGTCAGTTCAGTCCCCTTCCTCTCCTCCCCAGACTCACCTGGCCTCTTGAACCTTCTTGTCAGGAGCTTGAGCCAGGGAAGTGTCCAGCACATGCATGGTGACATGTTTCTTAACAGTCTCCTCTTCTGCAGGACGAAAATTATTTCCCCTGACAATCAAGAAATAGATCACGAAAATGGCCGGAAGAGAATGGCAGGCAGTGAAACTTTTTAAAAAATATGTTTTTATGGATGATTTTCAGAGAGGGAGGATGGGTGAGGGATAGAGAGAAACATGGGTGAGAGAGAGAGACACTGGTAGGCTGTCTCCTGCATGCCTCCCGCTGGGGATCAGGCCCTAACCAGGAATCAAACTGGGGACCTCTTGGCTTATCGGTTGACGCTTGACCATTGGGCCACACCAGCCGGGTGCAGACAGTGAACCTTTCTATTGGATTTTGTATACATGATCACACCACCAGTAAAAAGAAGAAAGAAAGAAAGAAAAAGGTGGGGAGGCAAGAGGGGTCCAGCAATACTTGTTCAATGCATTAGTTAATGTTTTGGGGAAGGGGAGCCTGGCACGCCATGTTGTCCACAGCTGTAATGACGAATTACACCGTTGCTCTTTCTGATCGTGTATGCTTTCGCCAGGCTTCCTAAGCACCCGCCCCTTCGCATGTCCCTGCCCCGTGGACGGGGACAGGTGTGTCTGTCTTCCCTTCAGAGCAATTGCCGTTAGTTTTAACTCTGAAATGTCCCTTCAGCTGAGGCAGCAGAGAGAGAAGGTCTTAAACGTGGAGCTGACCTGCCCCCGGTCTCCCGTTGACAGTGAACCAGAAAGTGTGCCTGCCCTTCGCCGTGTTTGTGTGGATTGACTCATGTCGCTGCTGCTGAAAACCTTTAAACAAACAAAAGCGCCGAGTGAGCCCAGAGAAGGACAGGGCGGAGGGAGCAGGCCCCGGTCTGTCTGCTCCCCGGGCTCGCACCGTGTGTTTCTGCCGGGCCTTCGTTTCTGTCTGCCCTGGAAGCTCGAGACGTGCAGGGCCGTGGGATTTGGGGACAGCAGGCCGTGCCCCGCCGCCAGACACCCCTGTCCCCGTCCACCGGGCATGGACGTGCGAAGGGGTGGGTTCTTAAGAATGTGAACTTGCTCTTGAAACGTGTATCTGCGTCTGGGTTAGGGGCCCACTTGATAGCGGCAGTTCTCTGAATTAACTTCCCTGTTGGATACAATATTTATTCAGGGTAAACCATAGGCGTGAATTGGGAACTCACGTCTGCTACTGAAATGAAACAGCAATGCAGCGACTGTTTGGAATTAGACGGGAGGTTTGGGGAGCAGGTGGGAGGCACGCGTTCACCCCGAGTCGCCAGCGCCGGTGAGACTGAAGGGTGAGCGGCAGTGTCCCTGTTGTGAATTCCCTGCAGACACCCGGCTCGCCTTCCGGTGCTTACGCACCCGTGGCTGGCCCCTCGGGAAAACTGCGCTCATCGCCCAGCCCTGGGTGCCAAGGTGAGCTTGGCTGTTGGTGCTTGTTCTGTTTCTCTGTTTTTGCTCATGCTTTTTCCAGACCTGAAACCCTACCCTCAGTTTACACACACACACACACACACACACACACACACACGCTCTCTGCCACCTTTTCCGTGACACTTCCCAAATGTATTCCCTCTGTTCCCAAGGAAACACACCTCCTGTCTGTCGCCCCGTGTCTGTGCCTCTGTAGGGCCCTGACATTTCTGCCCTCTGAGGTGATTGTTCAGCCGCCGTGGCCTGTGGGCTCCCTGGAACGCAGCGCCGAAGCTAGTCTGTAGGGTCTGCACAAGTTGTGGGCTTGGAAGGGAACAGGTTGTTCTAGGTGGTGAATTGCAAGCTGTTGGGGCTGAAGCTGCAAGGCCCCGAGTGTGGGTCTCACAGACAGGAGAGAGGGCACCTGGGCTGGGCCTGGAGAGAGAGGTGCCTGCCAGCTCTCCCACAGAGGGAGGAGGCTGATGGGGAAGGCGAGCTGTTGTGCAGCCCGCTGGCTGGGCGTGAGAAGACCGGGTTCTTCCCTGCAGAGCTACTCCGGGGTGAGCTCGGGGTCACCCCCAAAGTTTGTGATCTTCATTAGTTCAGCACGGTCCCGTCAGACCCGTTGGGCAGGGGTTCCAGGTCCAGGTGCCCTCCAGCCCCTCGCCACCAGGAGACCGCAGCTGGGTGTGGGGGAGCACCTGCCATCTGTGATGCTCGGCTCAGGAGCTGGTGAGCTGAAAGACGCTCCCTGGCCTGATAGCATGAGCACTGGCCACACCACCCCCTTCGGAGCATGGCGGGCCCTGAGGGAGGCAGCTGATGGGGTGCCTGTCCTCCTGTCCCCCATCCTGGTCCCCTGCTGGCTCTCTAGCCTTCCTGCAGAAAGCCCGAGCCCTGGGACACTGCCTTTGGGGGGACGTGGGGGCAGGTGGGGGACTAAGACCTTTATCGCTTAACCTTCTCCTCGTCTGCAGGAGCCCGCTGGCAGCCTGCCCGCTGCTGTCATTTCTGTCCTTTCGCGCCCTTTTCAGTAGGTGCTGGGGGAGAGAGGATGGCCCAGGGCCTTTGGAGTGGATGCACTGAGCTCCCAGAGTCCCCTGCCGCTGGGCCCTCTGCTTCTCCCAGCATGCCCCACCGCTGCTGCGCTCTGTGCCAGGACGTGCGGGCTTCCTCCAGCCCGGCTCAGGCAACATCTGAGCGTCTCCTCCCCAGGCTGGGCCAGGGCTAGCCGCCCCAAAGGCCAGGCGCCCCAGTTCTGAATTCTGCTCTGAGAGCAGAGGCCAGAGCCCGCTCCGTTCGGCCGTGACCGAGGGACACCCGCTTCTCTGATGAGCAGGACAGGGGTCTGGCAGGCAGGGGGGTGCAGGGGGGTCTATTTCGGCCCCTCTAGGTAAGGGGGCACTGAGCCATCTCTCCTGCTTCTGCCCCCCACGCCCACCTCCCCAGCTATCAGCTAATCAGACGCCAGCTTTCTCTGGGCGTCTTGTTGGATCCTGTGGACCCCAACAGTCATGTCTTGCTGGCATGTAAGATGTGGTCGGGTGTTCAGAGCACCCCGCTGTGCCCTGTCTCCTGTTGCAGATGGAGAAACGGATGCTCAGAGAAAAGGCTTGTCCATGGGCACATGGCCCCGGTGGGCTGCTGACCGGGCCTGACCTGCCCCGGCTCTTCCTCGCCTCTGATCCCCGGGCTCACTCAGGCGCCGTGCAGGCCAGGCTCGTGGGTGCTCAGGCTCCTGGACCCGAGGGGCCCATCCCGGCTGTGCTGGCCGGCTCAGCGCAGCGGGTGCCACCCAGGGAGGGAAGCCCCTTTTCAAAGGACGTGGGCTTCTGTGCGTGAAGTGTCCTGATCTGTGAACGTTGCAACTGATTCGGAAAAGGAGAAAATAACCGAAGCCAAAGAAAATAGACCGGCTGGACTCAGCCACATCATTAGGTCCCTTGTCACCACCTGGCTTCCCCCGGGTCCGATTCCGGGCTGGCGGGGCATGGCGGAGGGGCTTCCCACGGGGGCTTCCCACTGGCTGGGGGGGAGGGGAGAGGAAACGGTCTGAGGAGCGGCCGGGCCACTGGCAGTCGCTGGCCAGCGTGACGCAGGGTCCAGCCCCTGCCTTTCCACAGACCCTTGCCACGCTCCTCCCGGGTCAGCCCGCACTGCGGGCCCGAGGCAGCGCCTCACCTGCCTCCTCCCCCAAAATGGACGTTATTTCTTCAGCTGGGCTTCCCTCGGTGACCTCAGTCGGGCAGATGTGCCCTAAGAATAGCAGCGACAGCGAAGGGGAAGGACCCCGCCACTGGCTGTTCCCTGGAAGTCCTGATGGCCCAGCTCCCAAGTGTGGGGCGTCCCCAGAGGCCTCAGAGGGGCGGGCCGGCAAGAGCCGTGGCCACTGAGCCCAGCCCCCTCTGGGACCGACTCTCTGAAGCTCTTAATTTACCCCAGTGCAGCCAGCAGCCCTCTCTCTCTCCACAGATTGGAGACAAAGCCCTCAACACCTGCGTTTCCCTGTGCCCACAGCCTGGGCCTTGGTGAGGGCTAAACCCCCCCCACCGTGAGCATCCCTCCCCCCTCCCTGTCCCCGAGTCCCCTTGCTTCAGGGCCACGGGCTGGAAGGACCCTCCGAGGGCGTTGGCCCTTCCTCCGCCTCTCAGTCCAGGACACGCTTTTCAGATAAGCCACTGGCCGCTGCAGCGACGTCCCACTTCCCCTCACTCGGTGGGAAGGGCGGGGGGGAGGGGGTCTCTGAACTGCTGGGGGGTAGGGGGCAGGCCGTGGCACGTGGGACGGCCAGCCTGGCTGCTGCGCACACGTCACGGGTGTCTGGGGTCAGCCCCTCCGTGACTCTGGGGAGGACACAGGAGGGACGGGCCCCTGCAGCCTGGTGAAACCCATCCTGTTAGTCAGCAGCCAAGAGCTGCGTAAGCACCTCAGCGTGAGCCGTCCCCTCATGTCCCTACGCAAACAGTGACGGAAACAGACATGGGGGTGAGGGGGTCCCCGCTTCCAGGGGAGGGAGACAGCCCCTCCCCCTCTGCAGCCGGATGGGCAGGACCCTGCCAGCGTGAGCCCCATTGCCCCTGTTCCTTCTCTGGGCGAAGGCGGGAGGCTGGAGGCTCAGCGCGTGGGGAAGTGCTGGTGACAGCGGGGAGGGCGGGCGGGGGGTCAGGCTGTGTATGAAAATCACGCAGACGTCAAGCTGACCCGGGGGACAGCTGCACCCTGAGAGCTGACGCGTCTTGGGGTTCACTGGCGTGCCTCTCTGGCAGCCCGTGTCCTGTGCCTGGGCGCTCCACGCGTGAACAGGGGCGTGGCGGCTGAGCAGAGGGCGCGGGCGGGAGGCGGGGACTCGCTGAGCGCCCACCGCCTGCAGAGGCTTCTGGGACGCGGCCCGCTGCTGCCCTCCTCGGCCCGCACGCCCGCGTGCTGAGCGCCACCGCACAGGCAAGTCCGCCTGACCTGTCAGGAGTGTGAGCCGCACCAGTATCTTGCTCGGGAATATTTTCTAAATGTAGTGCAATATTTGCTATTGCTTGTGCGTTTGCATGTGGCTTCCAGGCTCTTCCAGAAGATTCCCTGATAGACGTTCCTTACGGGGGAGTTCGCGGAGACCCGGCTTTGCAGTTAATCCAGAGTAACCCCTCCCAAACTCTCCCCAGCGCTTCCCGGTTCCCAGAAGCTGCTAAAAGGCGGCATCGCGCCTGCTCACGTTCTGGCCTGGAGAAGCAGGAACTCTAGCACAGCGGTTCTCAACCTGTGCGTCGCGACCCCTTTGGGGGTCGAACGACCCTTTCACAGGGGTCACCTAAGACTACCATCAGAAAACACCTATTTCCCATGGTCTTAGGAACCAACACACCGCTCCTCGGTGTAGCAAAATGTAGCAATGTAGTTTACTGTTGTTATATGAAGACTGTTACCCATACTACACCACGATTCAAGACAAAATTTCATTTATTTGTAATTAGAAATAAATATTTCACAATATATAATTACATATTGTTTTTATGATTAATCCTTATGCTTTAATTATATTCAATTTGTAACAATGAAAATACATCCTTCATTACAGTTCATAACAGTAGCAAGATTACAGCTATGAAGTAGCAACAGAAATAATTGTATGGTTGGGGGTCACCACACATGAGGAGCTGTCTTAAAGGGTCGCGGCCTTAGGAAGGTGGAGAACCACTGCTCTAGCAGGTGATGAGGACATTTTGTCCCTCCTGCCGTGTGCAGGCGTGCCCTTTGGCCTCTTCATTTATAACCTGAAGGCCTCTGGTCTGGGGAGACCTGCAGAAAGACAGAAACATGGGTGAGAGAGAGACGTTGGTAGGCTGTCTCCAGCACGCCTCCCACCGGGGATCAGGCCCCGACCAGGAGTCAAACCCTCCGCTGGGTTCTCAGGAGGACGGATGAGAGAAGCTGGTAATGTGCTGGGTTCAAATCCCGGCGCCGGGGGCAGGTGTCCAGTCTCTGTGCCCAGTGCCCCCGAATGGGAACGGATGGGAGCCTGAGCGATGGGTGGAGACACTCGGACGGGGCACACATAACCCTTATCAGGCACTTGGCCCCGCGTCCGTCTCGTGAGCACTCAGTGTGTGTGTGTGAGGCGTTGGTTATGGCTCCAGGAAAACACGCCACTTGCTGCCCCTCTGCCTTACCCTGTCCTCTCCAAAGGCTGAGAAGGAGGGCGTGGAAGCCTCCAGCCCCCAAACCAGGGGAGCCGGAGGGGCTGGGGGCGGGGCAGGGCGGGCCCAGCTCGGGGGCACGGGGTGCTCGGTCGTCCCAGACCTTCGGTGCCCGGGTCGCTGACTGGCGCGGGCCTCCAGTAAATTTCCATGCTCGCGAGCTCGGCCTTGTTTTTTTGCATTTTAGCAAAGTAAAAATAAAACCTCCGGGGAGGGCAGGGCTGGGAGGCGGGGGCCGCCAGCGGGGCAGGGCCCCGGAAGCCCTGTCCCAGAGGAAACGAGCCCTGTCCCCGAGCTGCGCCCGGAGGAAGCCGCTCGGGAGGCGGCCCGCTCCCAGGCTCTTCCCGCCGCCGCTCCCCGCTTCCTGCTATTGTTGGGCCGGCTCTGGGCCCAGCAGCCTCCGAGGCCCCGGCGGCCCTGGTTTGGGAGGCGCGCAGCCTCTGTGCCCCAAAGCATTTCCTCTGCTCTCCGGCGCTTCCTCTGCCTCCTGCCCCCAGGCCTCGGTATTTTTAGTTCTGAAGAGGATGGACTCGGGGTGGGGGGGAGAGGGGGAGCTTCTAGGCCAACGGGGGGTCCACGGAGCGGCATTTCCATTTTGGGCGAAGGACACCTCTCTTCGGGGGTAACCAACACAAGGCTCACTTGCAAGAGGGCCCCAGAAAGCCAGCTCTTGGGAAGCTGGGAGGGACGGCGTGGGGCTGGGCAGTCACGGGAGCCTCCACACCCTCCACACCCTCAGGGGCGTCAGGAGGCTCCTGCCAGCCGCTGCCTCTGTCCTGGGCCTTGGGGCGTGGAGGGGCGGCAGCCCGGGCAGAGTGAACAGGGAGTTCCCGCCAGTCTGCCCCCTGCCCCCTGGGGACGCCTCTGGAAAAGTCCAGGCTCAGCAGGTGAGCATGAGGGAGAGTCAGTGGTCCCAGGGGCCGGCGTGGCGCCCCCGCCTGGCTGCGCGCTGGCCGTAAAGTTCTCCGATGCCCCGGTGGCTGATGGCGTTGCACACCCACGTGTGCCCAGCCTGGGCGTGCAGACGTGCTGGCCCAAGTCCCAGTTCTCTAGAAGCTTCCCTCTGCTCCGAAACACAAAGCACCCAAACCCTGTCCCGCTGGGGCGGTGGTTCTCAACCTTTCTAACGCCACGACCCTTTAATACAGCTCCTGATGTTGTCCTGACCTCCAAACGTAAAATTATCTTCACGACCCACAGGTTGAGAACCGCTAGCAGGTCACCTAAGACCCTCGGAAAACACAGATATTTACATTGCAATTCATAACAGTAGCAAAATTACAGTTAAGAAGTAGCAACGGAAATGATTGTCTGGTTCCTCACAACATGAGGAGCTGTATGTATTAAAGAGTTGCAGCGTTAGAAAGGTTGAGAACCACTGTGCCAAGGCAGTGGTCGGCAAACTGCGGCTCGTGAGCCACATGCGGTTCGAGCCCCGGTGTGCCGCTCTGTTGAATAATGAGTTTGCTGACCACTCACGGCCTTAGAGAAAAAACACTTAAAAAACATTTTAATAATGTACTCATGTCTTTAACCTGAAGTCGAAACCTCTGGGTAAGGGTACTGCCTTATGCAGTGGTCGGCAAACTCATTAGTCAACAGAGCGGCAAACCGCGGCTTGAGAGCAGTGTGGGTCTCGAGAGCCGCAGTTTGCCGACGACTGCACCAGGGGAAGGGTTCCAGGAATGGCATGTGGCTGGGAATAGCCTGGAAGTTTTATGGGGAAGGTGGGGCTGGCCTCAGATTCCAGCGGGGTCAGCTGAGGGACAGGTGGGTGCCATTGGGGAGGGGGGGCGCCCTGCCGGACCAGAGAGGCCCCCGGGAGAGTGAGCGTGGGGAGTGAGGACGGAGCGGGGCTCGGCTGGTCTGTTCCCGGTGCGCCCCTGCCTCCTGCGGGTTGGGAAGCACCCGGGGGTCCCGGGGCAGCCTGGTCTGGCAGGCACTGTGTCTGAGGCCGGCGAGGGCCAGTGGCCAGGAGGGATCTCTGGGTGCAGCCTGGGTGCCAGCCCGGCCCAGACCCTGGCCTCCAGAGGCCGCAGGGAGCAGGCAGCTCCTCAGGAGAGGACGCGGGGCAGCCGCTCAGGGTCTCCCCGGCTTTGGCCAGAGGTGCTGCGGGAGTGGGCTGGCCAAGGTGGCTCCCTCAGGACCAGCCAGCCAGGAGCCGTTTTACAGCAGCCGCGGCGGGGGGGTCCGCCAGGCCCTGCACGCCCCGCCTGAGCGGGAGCCGCAGTCCCTTTGATCCCTCAGGAGTGGAGAGGACCCAGCTCTCACCTGAGAAACCAGCAAGCTCCCCTCTGCCCGCCCTTGGTGGCCGGGCGCTGCAGAGGGCAGAGGGCGGGCCGTCCTCTGCCCTGGCCCTGCTGTGGATGCTGGGGGTGCTCCCCACCCCACACTGGGCCCTCGGGAGGACGGAGGAGAGAAGCTGGTACCCACGGTGAACTCTGCCCCGGGGCCCAGCTGGCGGGAGCATCAGGTGACACGGCTGGGAGGGTGGGAACTGAACATCACTCTGGTCTTTTCCAGAGCGCGTGTCTGCGTCTGGTGTTCAGGGGAGTTCTCTTGTTTGGGAAAGGGGCAGATGGTTCGCCTTCAAAGCCAGGCTTATTTTTAGCCGGAGCGCCGCCCTGCCAAGTCCGTGGCCTTCGCTTTCCCGACCCCGGGAGTCGTGGTTTTGAAAGGCCTTGCTTCCTGGCAGCGCAGGTTCCCGTGGCCGCAGCCCGTGTCTAAGCCGGGCCCACCTGCCGGGGCCTGCACCACTGCGTCCTGGCCTGTGGCGCACAATGAACAAAGTTGGCGGCTGCGGAGGAGGAGGGGGAGGGAGAGGAAGAGGAGGAGGAGGAGGCCGAGCCGCGCAGGGAGGCGCCTTCGGCAGGGAAACCCTCCCTGTGTGTCAGGAAGACCAAAAGCAGCAGCCAAAGGGAGAAAACGGCCTTCTTTCCAAACATGGGCACCGCGGGCACCTCCACTGGGACTTTGCAAGAGCAGAAGAGTCTCTGCTGCGGGGACCTGCCTGGGCTGGGCCTCCGCGCCCCGTCCCGTGCTGGGGCGATGGGGCCTCCCCTGCGTGTGTGTGTCAGCCAGGCCTCCGGAGCGGCTGGAAGGAGGGCAGGCAGGGCTTTCCTCGGGCCTCCCCGGGAAAGGCCGCTCTCTGGACGGATCGCGGCTGTTTATCGGCGGCTATATTTAACGCGGGCAGGGAGGGGCTGGCCGGCTGTTTTGTTGGCTGAAACAAAACAAAGTCCTCCAACTGAGTGGTGAGAACCAGGAAGCTGTGTGACCTCGGGCAACTCACTCAACCTCTCTGAGCACGTTTTAGTTTCCGCAGCCAAAGGCCTGATAAGAAATACGTTAGAGGCTCAAAGGGTGGTTTCTGTGCCTCCTCCCCCCACAAGCCGGGTCCCACCGCTCACAGGCACGCGTGTGCCGCGAAGCCACGCCTTCTGGCCACGTTGTTGGGAGAGTCACAGAGCCCAGAGGCGATTTTCCTTTTCTGACCTTTTAGAGAGTTCTCCTCCTCACTTTCACTCTTAGAAATGACGGAGGCTTTTATGATGGTTTAAAAACGAACCGGAGCCAAAGGGAAGTGCCGGAGGGGAGAGTAGCAGCATGGGGGAACACCTCCACGGGGGGGGGGGGGGGAGGGGGAGTTGATTGAAGGGCATGCAAACCCCATTATCAAACGCCACGTGCTCGGCAGTCTCCCTCTTTGCCCCCAAAATGCCGCTCATCGCTGCGCCTCACAGGGTCCCACAGAGCAGACGGTTCTCTGAGAAACTAACTCCTCTCCGTCTGCAGCTTAGCTGACCTCCTGACCCAGAAACGGGTGACGACACCTGGGCCCCGGCCGACCGCCCTCTCCTGAGTCACAGGTGCCGCCTGTGGGCTCCCCGGCCCTGGCACCGGGGACGCTCTGTGCGCGGTTACTCACGCGGTGAGCTCATGCTGCCGCGTGGCAGTGCCGGGGATGTTGCCCATCTATGGTGGCTCAGAGGAGACACTTTCCACTTTTTTAAAAACAGCAGCCCTGGCCGGTGTGGCTCAGTGGGTTGAGCGTCATCCTGGTTCGGTTGCTAGTTAGGGCACATACCTAAAAAGTAAAAAAATAAGAAATCTTTAAAAACCCGCACAGAGAAGGCTAGTGTCATAGACTAGAAGGCTGGCCTGCCTGGGCAGTCCCGGGCCCCTGTAGATGTATCATTGCCTCATCGGTTCGCACTGTGGTCCCCTCGGGTGGCAGGGCATTGCCATGTTATAGGGTGGCAGGGCATTGCCATGTTATGGTGCCCACTTTCCAGGTGAGAACACTGAGGTGGGAAAGCAGACCCTGGGCTGCTCCCCTGTGTGGCTCTGGAGAGAGCTCCCCTGCTGTAGGCGGCCCCCCAGCTCCGAGGCCGGCGATTTTAGACAGAACCTGGACAGAGAGGGAGGGGGTGTGCTTCAGCCTTAAATTTAGGGGCCGTGACACAGGGGACTGTGAGCAGCTGTCTTCAGGAGGCCTGGTTCGCCGTGGCTGACGGGACGGGGTGGCAGGCCCTGAGGAGACACGGAGCGAGCCCCCACCCGCCTGGAACTTGCTTCCGGGCTCTGACCGGACGCCCCGTGGGCAGACCAGCCCTCTCGCACCTGGTGTGCGTGGTGTGGCTGATGGTGGCGGCTTCTCGGGGACACCCAGCCAGGTGGGCCAGGTGCGGGGTCCTGACTCCGGAAGCTGACACGCACCCAGATGAGAAGGGGGTGCAGGGGTAGCCAGGGCACTTTGGGAGGGGCATCTGGGGCAGAAGGCGGCGCTGGGAGAGGGGCCTGAGCTGAGTCCTGTGCCTCTGTGGCCGCTCTGCTGGACGTCCCTGTGGAGACTCCAGCCCTGGCATCTGAGGGGGAGGGTTCGGGGATGGGGGATGGAGGCATGAGCTGCACACAGAATCTCACAGCCTGTGCATGTGTGTGCGGGATATCACAGCCTGCATGTGTGTGCGGGATATCACAGCCCACACGCGTGTGCAGGAGCGGCAGACACTTCTTGTGGCGACCATCTGCGGTGGGTGGAGCAGTCCTCACAGCAGGAGTCTGTCCCCAGGTCCCTCCCTTCTTCCTGCCCCGCTCGGACTACGTGGACGAACACGGTTTGGCTTGGAGAGGCAGGCCGTGGCGGGACAGAGACAGGAAGCAGACCCCCCAGGCGCCGTGGCTGCAGGAGGAGGAGATGGCGCAGGGCCTGGGTGGCTCACCGTCCCGGTCCCGGTCCCGGTCCCGGTCCCGGTCCCGTGGGGGAGGCTGGCTGGCAGCGGCTCAGACACCACCGCGTGGCTCGCTCACCTCCTCCTGGACCAGGAGGAAGGCCTGAGGGAGGGGGGCAAGGCCAGACCTGAGGACGCGCAGAGGTGGATGAGGGGAGGGCTGAAGGCGGGTGGTCCTCCTTCCCCTCCTGCCGGCCTTTTCAGAGGGCTGCTGGCAGCCCCTGGCCCTCCCCTACCCCCAGCACTGGGCGCACCGGGAGGCGGTGGCCATCAGCAGAGAGCCAGCGGGCGGAGCCCAGGCCCTGCAGGCCCAGGTCCCCCGTCTCACCGACAGCAGGGCCGGGACCCATGGGCAGCTGGGCGGAGTCCTAGGGCTGAGAGCTGGGGGTCACCATGGGCGTCCCCCGCGGGGCTCCATCTGCCATCCCCGCCAGGGCGTTCTCACTGGGTGCTGGCACGCATTCCCACTTGCTACCATGCAGCGCCCTGCCCGTGGCTAGAGCCCCTGTGAGTGGGTGGGTGGCCAGAGGCCCTCAGCCCGGCCTGGCCCTCCCCCTCCCCCTCCACAGGCCTCTGGGCCTGCTTGATGGAAAACAAAGGCCGCCCTGGAGGACACTGTCCCCGGCCCTTTCCCTCGTGTAAGGCAGCCTCCCCGCAGCCTGAGGGCGGGGTCCCCGGGAACCACACTCGGAGGAGCCCCAGAATCTGGTTAAACAAACAGGCAGCACCAGAGACTCGCCCAGTGCCTCCCTGGTCTGGGCCGCTTCTGCCCCAGCTCCCCCGGTGCCGGTCCTCCTGGCAGGACAGCTGGCCTGCGGGCGTGACGACAGGCTGGTCGGCTGAGGCTGGAGACGGTTCCACTTTCTGGATCGAACCTTCCCTGTGACTTTTGTCACCTCCGCGGAGGAGGGCTGGGTTCCTTGCTGCAGGATTTTCTCCCACGAGAAGCCTCCCTTCGCATCCTCTGAGTGTGTAGCACCTGTCCAATCAGGTGCAGGGGGAGGAAGTGTCCGCAGCAGCTTCAGAACCCCGGCAGGTCCAGGCCGCCTGGGTCCTCGAGGACAACGCCCCCCCCCCTCACCACCCCCTGGGGGCTGTTTGCTGAGGGGCTTGTGCAGTGAGGACCCACCTCTTAAAACAGGAGGAGGGCTGCTCCAGACCAGCAGGGGCGCCGCCCTGCAGTCGGGGGGAGATGGCAAAGCCAGAACTGGTGCTTGGTCACCCCAAGTGCGGCCACTGAGGCCCCTCCAAGCCCGTGAACCTGAGGGGCTGCCCCGGCCCTCGCTCAGGTCCTCAGTGGGTCCACCCAGCACAGCATGTGGGTGGGCACCCTGTGTCCCGGTCAACCTGTGGCCCAGGCGCTGGCTGGTGACCCGTCCTGTCCTTCCCTTGGACGCGCTCTCAAGCGCATCTCGAGAGCAGGGTTCCTGCCACGGGCCTGGTGCGTTTAGCTGGTCCGGCGGAGCCCATGCTTCCTGTGGCTAAGCCAGGAGGCCCTGTCCAGCCCAGAGGGGGCTGCACCTGGGTCTCGCTGGCCAGCTGCGGGGCATCCCAAGGCAGGGAGTCTCCTCACTCAGGAGCCTGGCCAGCTGACAGGCGTGGCTGCTGCTGAATTGGTTTGAGTTCCCGTGTGAGCTTCATGCTGACAGGCCAGGGTGAGAATGGAGACATTGGGGAAGCAACTCAACTTGCTGGCCTGGGCTTCTTCGAGAGACAGAGAAAATACTTCTGTCAGGAACGGTGAAGATGGGAGGCGAGGCCATCAATGCCCGACCCGCCCCGGTCACGTGTGAGAGTCACAGTGACGGGAGCCTGGACACACGCAACAGGCCCGCTGGCCGGCGGGCTGGCCTCCATGCCGCCCCAGCGAGGGGCCGCCGGGACCTGGCCGGCCTGTGGAGCTTTGGGGACATCCCGGCAGGGTCAGCAGAGGGTGGCCAGATGCCCCTGGTGATTGGGAGATGAGGAAGGACCGGGCCCGGGAAACCAGCGGGCGGCCAGCACTGCCCGGGACGGGGACGGCGCCCTGTGCCCACCGGCTCCAGGCACCCGAGGGCAAAGAGGAGGCGGCGCTGCTGGCCTTGGCCGTAGGGCCCCTCTGTGGGGCAGACATGCTTCCTCGTGGAGGAGGGGAGAGTGGGGAGACGTCCCGTTTGCTCAGAGCTCAGTGATGTTGGAGGGTCGTGGTCCCGTGTACCATCAGAGGGGCCCCCAGCCCCCTCCTGGTCTGTAGCCTCTGAAGAGAGGGCCAGGCCTGGCGGCCTCACAGCTCCGGGGCCTGTGGTCTCCTGCCTCCCGGTCGGTCGTGCACAGGCTGCAGGCTCCGTGTGTCCCCAGGTCCTCGGGGAGCTGGTCCTGACAGGGTGGCTGCCCCGGCCCAGGCTCCGTGGTCTTTGCTCCCCAGTAACGATGGCAGCTCCGCCTGACAGCACCCGGGTGGCTTCAGAGAGACGCCCTGAACCCAGAGCTGAGACTGCCCCACAGACACCCCATCCTCTGCCTACGGCGCTACCTCCTGCTGTGAGGGAGGGGTCTGTGTGGTGCCCATTTTACAGGTAGGATAACAGGGCCTCAGGGTCAGTCAGTGAGGAGGGGGCGGAGCCAGGACCCAGACCAGGTGGGCCTGCTGCCCGCACACCACATCACCTGCTCAGCCTCCCGGCCAGTGCCTCCAGCTCCCATTCTCAGCAGATCTGGTCCCAGCCACGCCAGTCCGTGTCCCGGGCCCCCTTGCCTTCTTTCCTTCCGAGTCCTTCCCCTGCCCTGGGAGCCGCCCCGGGCCTCCCTTCCCACATCACGTCTGTGCGTGCCCCCTCCCTGGCCTGGGACACAGCCTGTCTGGTCCTCTGTTGCCACCGAGTCTACAGGTAGAACATGAGTGACACGCAGCAGGTGACAGTGGTCTCGCCGACCGTCCTCCGAGCAGCTTGGCTGGTGGGATGGGAGGTCATTTCCCAGAGTCCTAGAGTCTGTCGGTCCAGGGAGTCTGGAGGACCAGCAGCAGTGCAGCCTCACTAGACAGGCGAGGAAACCGAGGCATGAAGAAAGGCGTGTGTGTGTGTGTGTGTGTGTGTGTGTGTGTGTGTGTGGCTGGGGAGTGGCAGGGGGTGGGGTTATCCCGAGGTTGAAAGCACTCTGCCCTCCCCCCACCCACCGGGCCTGTGAGACCCGTCCCCTCGGAGCGGGGCTGCAGGACGTGACCAGCAGCTGGCGGCCGCTGCGCCCTCCCTCCGGGCCTCCTTAATGTCTTCCCCATGCGCTGGGCCGGGCTGGGCGGGCTCCTCTGGAGATCGGGTTTTCCATTGTTGCCTCGCATTGTCTGCCTGATTGTTTGCGCAGCTTCTGGGCGCAGAGATAAGAAAGCCTCGCCTGCCTCGCCTCCTTTGGAGACCTCCACCGGGAGGCCTGGGAGAGCGGGAGTCGGGGAGGCGCAGCCGCGCTCACGGGTCCCGGCTTCCCATGCGCGAGGCCCGGCTCTGGATGGGACGGGAACGGCCAGGTCGGGAGGGAAGGCCTCCTCTCCTTCAACACAGTTTAACGGGAAAACTTGATGACAGAAGCGGTGTCTCCGCAAAGAGAAAAAGGAGGCCGGGTTACCCTTCATTAACCTTGGCTCCAGCCTCCACAGCCAGAGTCTCCCGGCCACCGGCAGACCCAGTTCCCCTCTCCCCAGCACAGCCTCGGGGTTTGACTCAGGGTTTGGCTGGGGAGGGTCCGCCCTCTCGGGAAATCCTTCTCATTCAGATTCTCATCGCGCCGTCTGGGGCTCCAGTGTTTGGGGCTTCTTAGTCTTTTTCAGCTCGATAGCCTGTTTTTGCCAGAGCTGACCCAGGGAGGTTTTCCTAGAGAAACGCTTATTGCTGGGCGGAAAGGGGATATTTAAAAATAGTCATGTTACCCGGCTGGTGTGACTCCGTGGTTGAGCGTCGACCTCTGAACCAGGAGGTCACGGTTCGATTCCCAGTCGGGGCACATGTATGCCCGGATTGCGGGCTCCATCCCCAGTGTGGGGTGTGTATCAGGCAGCTGATCAATCATTCTCTCTCCCTTCCTCTCTGAAATCAATACCATTACACGTATTTTTAAAAAGTAGTTGTACGGGTGAGGGTTTAAATGCCCGTTTCACCGCTTGCTTCTCTGCAGCTCGGCTTCTACAAATGACCGTAATGCTTGTTGGGAAAGAAGGTGCTTGATGAACGTTAGTTCTCCTTTCTGACCAAGGAGCCTCTCCTACACACACACGCACACACGCACACACGTGCACACACATGCACACGTGTGAGCATCCAGCCTGAAAAGGAGCAGCAGGATGGGGAGAGACCCACAGGCCTGCTCACTGCATGTGCCGGAGGAGTGCCCTTTAAAATCGCTCTTCAACCACTTGCAGGCAAGAGGTACCTCTTGCTACTGCATCTACAGGTGACGTGGACGGCGGAGGAGGGGGTGCCTGGCCCTCTCTGTCTTCCTCTGAGTGGCCGAGCTGTTGGGCTGCAGGACCTCGTTTTCAGAGTCCCAGTGTCCCTCAGGCCCGGGAGCCTGGGACCGGCGGTCCTCCCTCACGCGCCTGAGGGAGAGACTGAGGCCGGAGAAGGTGGGAAGGGGGCAGTGTGAGTTCCCATGTTCCCTGACGGGTGGCACGGGATGGTCAGACCCCTCCTCACACCCCAAAGCCTCTTCTGTGGAGCTGTCCCTGTTTCTGGGCCTTGGCAAAGCCCTCTGACAGGTGAGCCCCTCAGAGCCCGTGCTGTGGGTGCTGTGGGTGCTGTGGGTGCTGTGTGTGCTGTGGGCGCTCTGTGTGCAGCCCTCTCGCCGGCCACCGTGCTCCCCCTGCTTTGAGCGCCCCCTAACCAGGAGGCAGTCGTCGTTCTAACGCCCGGCTTCTCGTTGGCTTGTTTCCAGAGCAAATCATGGAGGAAGATAAAGAACATGGTGCACTGGTCTCCCTTCGTCATGTCCTTCAAGAAGAAGTACCCGTGGATCCAGCTGGCGGGACACGCAGGTAGCGGTCTCCGGCTTCCCGGGGGCCGCCCAGCTCCTGGGGGTGCTGGGGGGCTGGGGTGAAAGTGACCCATCAGGTCCTCTGAGACTCGCGGTGGCAGCTGCAGCCGTGCCCTCGAGATGGGCCCGAATGCTGCTCGTGGATGCACAGGGCGTGCCATCCCTCCCAGACACGCACCCGTCCTGGTTCTTTCGGTCTCTTAGCAAACAGAGCAAGTTGCAGGCCGCCATTTGTCACGGGGGCAGGAGGTGGGTGGCATGCTGGGTACCCAGGGCCCCAGGCAGCCAGGAGGCTCGAGTTTGCTCCTCAGTGACAGGGAGGAAGGGCACCTGGACCCAAGTCCGGAGCCGCCCAGGCCACGGGTCCCTTTCATAGAGCCGTCCTCGGGGCATTCAGTGGCCGTTCGAGGCCTGGCCTTCACCACCAGCCAGCACAGACCTGGTGCTTCTCTTTTACCCTAGCACAGGGGCTCAGCCAGGCTCGGAGAGGGGCGCACTCCTAGATGCCCCCGAGGGCGTGCTCAGCAGGAGCATGGCTGGGGGCGAGCGTGGACCCCGGCTCTCCGCCAGGCTGCTGTCCTGGCACAGCCTGTCCCAGCGGGGTTTCCCCTGAGACCAGAGACGCCTTCGGTGCCCGAGAGGCAGGAGTGATGATGGGGGAGGGATGGGGATGGCGATAGAAAGAGAGTGAGTCTCGGCACTGACCGGCCACTGGCCCTGCCGCCCTCCAGCTGTGAGCACCGGTCCTCCGCCGCCAGGGGAAGCCTGGGGTCAGGGTGGCCGTCCGTGTTGGGGGTCGGGGGCTGCACCCCCTCCTCTCCACGTGCTAGGGCCACCATGGAGACCCGCCCACCCTCAGCCCTGCACTTCGCAAGTTCCGGCGAACTGAGGGGCAGGGGCCGGGGGCGGCGGGGAGGCCCGGCGCTGAGGACCTCGCTCCGCAGGGAGTTTCAAGGCGGCCGCCAACGGCCGGATCCTGAAGAAGCACTGTGAGTCGGAGCAGCGCTGCCTGGACCGGCTGATGGCCGACGTGCTGCGGCCCTACGTGCCGGCCTACCACGGGGACGTGGTGAAGGACGGGGAGCGCTACAACCAGATGGACGACCTGCTGGCCGACTTCGACTCGCCGTGCGTGATGGACTGCAAGATGGGCGTGAGGTGAGCCGGCTCCTGCGCACGCACCTTGCACCGTGCAGGCCCCGGGCGGATACCGGGACGGCACCCGGTTCCAGAGGCTGGGCATCTGGCTGCCCCGAGGCCTCGCCTGGGTGGGCCTGGGGGTCTGGTTGCACCACATCCCCATCCCAGCCACATCCCATTACGTGCAGAGGGCCCGGGACCCTGGCTGTGACCCCGATGGCTCTCCCGCTCGGGTGAGCGAGGATGGGCAGGAGCACAGGCAGGTGAGGCCAGGCTTGGAGCCGCGTGTCCCCAGGGAGGGGCAGAGGCCGGTGCCCGTCTGGTCCAGGGCTGCGGGGGTAGCAGGGGTGGCTTCCTGCGACATGAGCTTCGAGGGAGCTCTTCCCACCCCCCACCCCACCCTGTGCCCATGAGTGAGGGGGCAGGTGAGCAGTCGGTTTGGCCAGAGAGACTTGTGCTGGCAGAGAGCGCCCTGGAGGAGGGGGCACTGCTGGCCACACCACGGACGGCCTGAGCATGGCCCAGCTGGGCCCAGGGTGCTCCAGGCTCCGGTCCCCCATGTTGGCCTAAAGGGGTACTCGGGCCCCCTCTTCCCGGAGACTCAGGCTCCCCTGATGTCTGCCAGGGACAGAGGCAGGAGAGGAGCTGCAGGGAGGAGGGAAAGGAGCCTGGGCCAGGGAGCCTGGGTGTGAGGCGAGCAGAAGCGGAGGCCCCGAGACCCGCCAGCAGCCTGGACCGCTCCATCCGGCATCGCCGGGCCGGGGTGGAGGCTCAGCGTGGTCCTCAGCCTCCCGGTGGCCCTCAGCCTCCCATGCGCTGTGACCGGAGGCCGCGTGCTGCAGGCCGGGCGGGCTGGCCGGACGCTGGCCCCTGCGCTCGCCGGGCAGAGCGGGCTGTGCGCAGCAGCTCGCGGATGGAGCTTGTTTGCTTTGGATGGTGTCAGCGGCTTTATTTCTTATTAAAGGAAACGGGGAAGGATGGGAGAGAGGGAGGGAGAGACGCACAGAGAGAAGCCAGGAGGCCACGCACACCAGCTCCTCACTGGGTGCTGAGTCCTGAAGTCTGACCTGCAGGGGACGCCATGCTGGCTCCGTGGCGGGACCCCCGGGCGGGGCAGGTGCTAGTGCGGTCCCACTCTTCGCTCTCACACTGTCCCCGCCTCCCTGCTCTCTCAGACCCCCGCCAGCTGCCGCCCACAGCGGGGGACACGTCCCATCCCTCCGGCCACCACTGGGCCCCTACCCTTCCCCAGGGGCATTTGTCCGAGGAAGCACCCTCCCCTTCCTGGGCCCCAGGACTCGCCTGCGCCTGCTGACGGGGAAACATAAACAATCTGGCTGGTGTTCGTTCAGACCTGGCCAGAGAGAGTGCCCCCTGGGGAGGCAGGACTCGGGCCCCTCTGCCCAGGGATGCCCTGCCCCCGTCTCCTGTGCTTCTGCCTGCTGCCCCCAGGGGCCTCAGAGGGGCCCAGAGTGGACAGTGAGGCTGCCCCACCCAGCGCCACCTTCCCTGCCTTAGGATGGGCCCTCTGTGCCCCGGGTGCTATGCTGGGTGCCCCAGGTGCCCCTGGGTGCTGTGCTGGGTGCTCCAGGGGCCTCCCTTCGTCTGAGCTCTGACACGGGAGGTGAAGGGACCGTCAGGGCCACACAACCCCGAAGTGGCACAGCCCTATTTGCCCGGCCTCCACTTGCGGATCCAGTCCGGCCTCCACCTGTGCTGACCGAGGGGCCACTCCTGTGTCCGAGCCAGGACCCTGCCGTTTCCCTGTGTCGGTGCGGAGCCCTTGGCCTCACGCAGCAGGCCCAGGCCCAGGCCCCGGGGCACGGCTGTGCTTGGCAGAGGCGGAGGCGAGAGCCCAGCCATAGGGTGAGACTTGTCACCGAGCAGCGGTGAAGGCAGCGCACGGAGCACAGTGGGCGCCGGCAGGGCCCTAGCCTAGAGGCGCCCAGAGGACCGGTCCCACGTGGACCCACACTCACACTTCTCTGGGGACTTCGCTCAGACTCGACCCTGCACATCTGTCGTGTGACCTGCCCCTCAGAGTCAGAGCGTCTCCTGGCATCCGGCCGGGGCCTGGGGGAGCCCAGCACCGCCTCCTGCGCCTCTGCCCTGCGTGGAGCTGTAGGTGGCTTTAGGGTGTCCCTGTTGGCTCTCCACCACCCACCCCACCCCACCCCACCCGCCATATGAGCTGGAGGTGTGACCTTCCGGTGGGCGCGGCAGGGGGCAGGCAGCAGGGCAACGTGGGTTGCTCCCCGCCTGCCCCACAGCCGCCTGCCCAGCGATGCCCCCTGTGGGCAGCTCTGCCCCGCCCCCCCCCTCCGGAGGGTGAGCAGCTCTACCCAGACAGCGCATGGCCCTCTTTGGGAAAAGCCTGAGTGGAGGGGCTTACGCAGCCGCCTTGCTCGGGTCACCGGCTGGCTCAGCGCGCACCGCAGTGGGAGCATGTGTGGGCGAGGGCGCGGGCGCGGGTGCGAGCCTCAGCCAAGGCCGCTCCTTACGCCTTCACTGCCTTCTGGAAGGTCACATGACCGGCCCAAGGTCACACCCAGGGAGCTGGGTTTTTCTTAATCAGTTGGTACAGTGGTTTCTGGGAAAGGGTCTTCAAAGGCAGCGTGAAATTGACAGTCAGTCTGCTGGGCCCTCACTGCAGCTCGGGGTGTGGTGGGGGGCGGGATATGGAGTGAGGCCCCAGCACAGACGGGGTGAGTGGGAGCTCCGGTTGCCACAACAGGCCGCGTGTGGGCAGCTCCAGGGACAGAACTTCCCTCTCCTGCAAGTCACGCTGCACATTTCTGTCCCGTGCGGGGCCACTGGGTGAGGGGGGGAGGGGCGTGTCCGTGGGGCAGGGAAGGGGTTCAGCCTTGGGCTGCTAGTCCTGTATTGTCCCAGCTGCTGTCTCCCCCCACACACACACGTGTCCAGGGAGCCCACACCCTGGTCAGCCACAGGTCCCGCCTGCCTGTCCGGAGAGCAGGACACTGAGCCGGTCATTTGGACACGTTGTCTCTGGCTCTCGGGCTGGGGCTCAGGCGTGAGGGGGCCGGCTGGGCTGAGGCCTGGTGGCCACGGGGCAGGCGGGGCTGGGGCATCTCTGCTGTCCTGGCAGCTCCTCCAGGCCTGTGGCCCCTTGGGAAGCCACCCCCGGCCTGACCGTGACTCGGGAGGGAGCCAGAGTCATCTGAGGCAGTGGTTGACGACCGGTGGTCCCTGAGGTCCGAAAGGTTGGCGGCTGCTGGTCTGAAGGCCTGCCCAGCCCGAGAGCAGGGAGCCAGAGCCGGAGCTGGGGGGCGGGGCACAGCGGGCTCTGGGACCCACTGGCGGGCTTCAGAAGCGTGCCTGGTGGAAGGGTCCCTGGCGGCGGCTCTGACCACGCCTCCCGGCCGCCCGCAGGACCTACCTGGAGGAGGAGCTCACCAAGGCGCGGAAGAAGCCCAGCCTCCGCAAGGACATGTACCAGAAGATGGTGGAGGTGGACCCCGAGGCCCCGACCGCCGAGGAGCACACCCAGCGCGCCGTGACCAAGCCCCGCTACATGCAGTGGAGGGAGACCATCAGCTCCACCGCCACACTCGGCTTCCGCATCGAGGGCATCAAGGTGAGGCCGCGGGTGCCACCGCCGGGGCTCCGGGCAGAGAGGGAGGGAGGGCTGAGCTCCCGCCCGCCCGGGTCTCAGCTCCTCCACACAGGCCGGGTGGGCAGCCTGGGCGGGCCTGTAGAGAAATGGTCTGGTCCTCAGGCCGGAGATGGGGGGCCGAGGGGAGGGGGCGTGAAGGGGAATGGGCTCGGAGCAGCTGTGGCTCTAGTTCTGCCCGGATTAATCCCTGCTGCGGACTCTGCCAGGAGCCCTGAGCATCCTGAGCTCTGAGAACCCACCAGGAGGCGGGTTACAGGAGGCGGGGTGGGGGTGGGGGAGTGGGGGAGCTGGCCGGGGACTGGAGTGAGGTGCGGGCCTGGGAGGAGCACAGGGCCGGCGCCTCCCACATCCAGGCCGGGAGCCGCTGCGCCTCCGTGCCCCCCGGGAGCTCTGCGGAGGCTGCACGGAGCCCCCCAATGTCAGGGCCGCCCTCTCCCTTCAGTCTCCCCAAAGAGTCTCAGAGGCTCTCCCTCTGCCCCGCTCCTCTGCTGTGGGGCTTGAAGCGGGAGCTCAGTCAGCCCACCGCAGGGCTGTGAGGGGCGGCCCCGGGGGTCTCGGGCAGCCAGCCCCGGAGCAGAGGGTGGTCCCTGCAGGGTTCCTGGTGTCTGTTGTCCGTTCACTCACTCCCGCCCTCCCGGCCCGGCTGTAGGGGCCCTCATCTGCCTCTGTCTGGATGTTCTGTCCTCTCACCTGCTGGGGGGACGAGGGGGCCCATGATGACTCGGGCTTCCGGGCCCCACAGTAAAGGGTCAGAAATCCAGGAGGAATGGAGCGGGCTTGGGGCGGGAGCGCCGCTCTCCTGCCTGGCGAGGGGGTGCCTCTGGACAGCAGGGCCCTCCTGGCGCCGGGGCGCGGGGGCCAGGCCGGAAGGGAAGCCAAGGCCTGTCCATCCCCAGCTCCTGCTGCTCCCACCGCCTCACCCCGACATTCTTGGCCCAAGTGCCCTACTCCTCTGAGCCTCCTGATGTCCTTCACTCAACCTGGGATGCTGCCCCCCCCAATCCCCC
>PVJN01034745.1:0-22446 GCA_004026805.1 Lasiurus borealis | reverse complement strand
TGTGGACAATTGTTGACTTGAAATCTAGGGCACACTGTAGTTCCAGATCAATAGTGCCTAATTTCAAGGCCACCATAGACATTTTTTGGAAACAAATTCAGTGAAGGAGAGTTCATTTACTGTTTCTGTAGTCGTTTTGTGTCCCTCTGTACCAGCACGAGATATAGCAGAACAAGGTCATTCCACCCCCCAACCCCCCCCCCCCCCCCCCCCCCCACTTGGTTATTCACTAGCTGATTTCTTTTTAAAACTTGCTTTTATGTTCCTGGAATAGTTGCATTTTGTAATTAATTTAGATTATGTTGGTAATTGGTTAAAAATACCTTTTTTAGCCTTTCACCTCCCATTTTTATTTATTTTGTTAAATTTTATCTTTACATTTGAAAATATTATATATGCCCCCTTTATTTCCTCATTGACTTCCTCAGCCCCTCACCCCCATTTTTAAAAGTACCTACATCCCAAATAGCACATCTTCCAAACTGTCCACTGAAAGATCTCATTCATCATTCCGTCCTTTCAAAGCTATCACATATTTCGGATCTGATTTGAATCACCTTTTCAGAACAACGCGTGAATGAGTGAATTGATGAATTGACTATACATTCACCGTTGGGTCTGTGTCTTGATTCTTTATTCAAGAAGTGTTGCTTCATGGTGAAAACATGGGCAAGAGATACTGCACAAGGATGGCTTTTTCTTCCCAGAGACTTCCCTAGAAAGCCATATTACTTCTGAAACTGAGAGGAGAAAAAATATCACAGCTGAGCAGCCAATCGTGAAATTTTTCAGGGAGCCATGATTATGATTATTAATTTCACCATGGTCGAACAGATGCATTGAAGAATCAGATTCAAAGCTGTCAAGGTTAGCGATGATGCTGAGTGTTGTTTGGGGGCGAAGGGAACAAGGTGTCTGCCCTTCAGCCAGCATTTCCTTTCTACTAAAGATTGGTCATTTCATAATTAAATCAGTCATTAAATTATCCAAAAGTTGACACTATCCAAAAAACGGTTCTGGGCTGGTGCAGACCCTTGCATCTGTAGTTTATTATGTCGTTAGTTTCTCAAATTCATTGCTGTGCATATCAGAACCTTCCCCCCCCCCGTTGTAAAGCCTGAAGCTTTTGTTACATAATCACTACCACAACAATAGATGCTATATTATATGGAGCTAATGGATTCAAAAACTAAACTGAACTAAACATACAAAATACAAACTCCTAGTCTCTCTGTTACACTTTTCATTTTCAGGATAGTCATTATTGATGCCTGTTTGGTGTTAGTTGATAATGTTTAAAAAAGCCAAGTGATGTGTTTCTTTGACTTCAATAATGTTTTCGAAGTTGAAGGACCTAGAACAACAAACTGGATTTTAGATGAAAACATTGGGCCCTTCCGGGAGTTTTAAGTTTGCACATGGGCTGGGCAGTTTTGGGGGGAGAGGAAGGTCTGAATGAAATGTGATTCAGCGTGTATCCATTGAAGAGCTATTTCTGAAATGTGGGTTTGGAGTCAGTGGTCCATGTGGGTGTGTTGTCACAGTTTATGACTAAACTTTGGTTTATGACTAACTTTGGGTATATGTTTCCCTGGAGCTTGGTATGACTCACATTTAAAAGGAGAATTGATTTGAGAGAGAGAGGAAGGGAGAGAAAGAAAGAGAGAAACATCCATCTGCTGCCTCCAGCACAAACCCCTACTAGGGATCAATCCCGCAGTCTGGGCATATGTCCCCGACTGGGACTCGAACCTGCCACCTTCTGGTGCATGGAACCATGCTCCAACCAACTGAGCCACACCAGCCAGAACAGCATGACTCACATTTTGACTGGCTCACATGCACATCCTTGCTTTGGTTGGCAAATGGAATGAGTTCAGAATGGAAAGACCATTTAGTGGTTTATGTTTAGCGGTACACCTAAAAATGCCCACAACTTGAAGGAATTGTATAAACTCTAATTGCACTGTATTGCAGTCATCCTGGCGAAGGCCCATGTCTGAAATATGGATTGTGGAGGAAGAAGATCAAGTACTATAATGTTTGGGCCTGGCCTTAGCTTTTATGGAATTCCTCTGAACTCCAGAGTAAGGCTAAGTATTTTCACTTCTAGTTTAGGACAATCAAACATTTGCCATAAAGACGGGCGCACATTCAAGGGAGCAGGTATGCTGATTTCTAGTTGTGTGTGTGTGTGTGTGTGTGTGCACACCTTGTTAACAAGGGAAAATCTAATTTTACCTGGTGAAGGGGAGGCTAACGATGCTGTTTTCAGTGGCAAGTCCATTCATAAATAAGCGGCTAAATTCTTCAGGCAAGCCAGAAGTAGATAGGCCCATTGGGAAGTAAATGAACTTTTCCCTACTATGAATGTACTACTATACCTGTAATATTATACCATATCACTAAATATGCCTGTGTTATCTCATATTTCTGTGCCTAGGATCTAGCTCACAGAAGTCCCTTCTCTGGCTTTTTGTCATCCTTCTCTTCATCTGTAAGATTTTACACAAGGCCATCTTGCCACCACAGAGTTGTGTGAGGTTTTCATGAGGAAAATTTACTGAACTTGCTTTATTTGGAAGAAAGTGAAAACAAGACTAAAACTCTATGGCCTACTTTCTTAATATAACTTGACAGTGTGACTGCAGTTGCATGAATAACAAACATCCTTGCCACCATTAACTTTTTTCTAAAGATGTTGCTTCTCATAACAACACATAGTAGAGGATTTTGTTTTGCTTGAAGCGGAATTTGAACAGTCGAACGAGCGTGTAGGTTCTCATCTAAACTCACCATGGGAAGTTAGTGGGAAGAAGGAAAACAGGGACAATTTGGAGGGGACACTCGGGTCGAGCCTCCGAGTCTGCCAGGATGACTTGTGTGAAGTCACCTGGGGCTCAGTGTTTTTGCTCAGGATCAGCTGCTTGGATGCTTCTGTAACACTCTCACATTCTTCCGGCCTCCACTCCCATTGGTGGGTGACTGCACAACCAAGAGAGCTTTTAAACACAGACTTAAAGTTCTTTTATTGCTTTTCTCTTCGCAGGGTACCTTGATTCCCTAGGATGACTTGTGCTCTACATCGCTGTGGGGCAGACACAGCTAGATGCCCACCCATTGTCCGTATCACCCACTTCCCTATAGTGGAACCCATTTTGTTTAATTTGGCACTACGGCTAGTTAGAAAAAGAAACAGACTTGATTTCCCAGCATCCCTTGCAGTCGGAGGTTGTCTAGGACATAGCCCTGGCCAGTGAGATGTGAGGAACTGGGTGGGACTCCCCCACAAAGCTCTTACAATGGGTTGGACACTATGTGCTCACAGGTTAGGCCTTTTGCTCTTTGACCTTCTTTCTCCCTGAAACATAGACGCTGTTTTCTAAGTGGAGAACCTTCTTGTGACCAAAGGCAAGAACCTTGAGGGGTAAGCAGGGTGGGAAGCTGATGGCATCCTGGAAGTGCTGTACCAGATCTCTTCTGCCATCTCTTGACTTTTTGTGAGGAAAATAAAATTTGGTTAATCCATCGAAGTTAGATCTGTTACTTGCAGCCGGATTTGATTTTAACTGAGTTTAAATGTTAGTCATAGTTCATCTTTTCTCTAAAAGTTAAAAGGCAGCATTCTCTGTGTAACAACAACAACAACAAAAAAGGAGCGGCCTGCGGTTAGCCCTGTCTGGTTTGGCTCAGTGGATAAAGTGTCAGCCTATGGACTGACCAGGTTCGATTCTGGTCAAAGGGCATATGCGGGGCTTGCAGGAGGCAGCCGATCAATGATTCACATCATTGATGTTTCTATCCCTCTCCTCCTCTCCCTTCCTCTCAGAAATCAATCAATCAATCAATAAATATATATATATATATATATATTTTAAAAGGGGTTGGATTTTGCTTTACAGACTCTTTATAGTTGCATCCTGCTTTGCTATTTATTACAGTCTAATATTGGCAGTAATCCATCTTCTTTGGTCTCAGTTTTTCCATCTGTGAAATGGTGGTACTGATATTTATCTCAGAATTTTTGTCAGCATTAAAAATAAGTAGAAATTTTTAATAAAAATAATAATGGCACATCTGTCACATAGATTTTCAACACTGTTACTGAACGAGAGTGTAGTGGGGAGCTTGAAAAAGGGAAGCAAGTAATTCAACTTCTAGTAGGTTCTCAGTAAACAGATTGAATGGCTGAACGGTAGATTAGCTTTAGAGCTGCAATGACTCAACTTGCCCCCATTCACTTGCCATTCATTTTAACGCCCATCTCTTGTTCTCAGTCCTACCTGCCTAGACCAGAATACTTGGATCTCTTCTGTTCTCCAACTTTGGTTGAAAAAACAAAGGATGTCCTTATGAAAAATTTATTAGCTGTAGCATCGGCATCAAGGGAGAGGGCTCAGAGTCAGACAAATGTAGATTGGAGTCCCTAGTCCTTACCGGTTGTATGATTCTGTCTTCTATGAAATGGGTAGTTATTAATAAACATGCTAATATATATGATGCTCTTAACAGCTGTTTTCCTGGCACCGAATGAGCACTGGATTGATGGCAGATGTTATTTCATTGAACACTTGTTAAGCAATTCTTGGCCTTGGTATGAGGTCCTCTTGGGTATGTAAGGACAAATAAAAGATGCTCTTTACCCTTAAGAATATTCATATGCAGGACATGGGCATAGAAAAGGGATGTCCCTTGTTATATATAATTGTGATGTAAAACAGGTTTAAAGTACTATTTAGCTGTTAAAAAGTTGAGGAAATATACTGATTGATACAGATGACCGTGATATATATTTTAAGAAAAAGAGGCCCTGGGCGGGCGTGGGCAGGAGGCAGCCAATTGATGTGTCTCTCTCATATCAATGTTTCTCTGTCTTTATCTCTCCCCTTCCCTTCCGCTCTCTCTAAAGGTCAATGGAAAAATATCCTCGGGTGAGGACTAACAACAACAACAACAACAACAGCAACACAAATACAGATGAGCGTGTACAGACGTGCTCATTGAGTTCTCCACAGTGTGTGTTGGACTCAGGGTTTAAGTGCAGGTTCCGCCTTTAGGGTCAGTGTCCTCAACCTCTTTATACTTCTGCCTCTGGCTTAGTTTTGTACTTGATGTGTTAAAAGCTATTAAGAGCTGCTAGTTGATCTTACCCACATGAAGACAATAAGCAGGAATTTAGAAATTTAGGTTTGCAATTTAGGCAAAACCCTAGATTGTTGGGTCATCTCCATGGGGCTGTTACGTAAAAAATGAGAGTAGATGAACTTGCCGAAGAAGAGGATGGAGAATAAAAAGAGAAGGAAGTATAGCAGGTCTTCAAATAACATTATTTTGTTATAATTTTGATGAGGGAAAACAAATGGTTTCTGGCAAGGACCACTGTCTGTGTAGATTTTGCCTGTTCTCCTCATGTCTGTGTGGGTTTTCTCCAGTCTTCCGGTTTCCTCCCTCACCCCAAACATGTCCCATTCTCAGTGAGTGTGAGTGTGGGTGTGGGGGTGAGTGTGCACCCTGCCATGGTCCAGGGTGGGTGCCCACCTGGTGCCCTGAGCAGCCAGAATAGGCTCCAACCAACAGGGACCCTGAACTGGAATAAGTGGAATCATCATCTTAATTTTTTACTAATCTTTTAAAAATGTATGTATAACTGATTTATTTCAACATTTAGTATTAGAATTGTTTGGGGCCTTACTTAGTTTTTGTGACCAGAAATAAGCTATAGGAACTTAACTCTTATTTATATCCATTGGTCTACGATAAAACTGGTTTCCCTATATTTCATATTGCCTAAAGTTGCAGTTTCCAAGTAGCCGCTGAGGATGGTAAGGGAGGGTTCTGTACAAAGCCTCTATGGAACTCTTGGCATTTAGCCAGGGTCAGGCCGAAGAGAAGTTAGATAGAGCAGGCACGCCGGAGAAACAGGATGGTGGTGGCAAAGGGAAGCATACCCAGCTGAAGTGGATCATCTATGCCATCCACTGCTGACCCATTTCGAAGGCGGCTCTGAGAAACTGCCCCAGTCCAGCTGCCAGACCATTAGTGAACTTGGAGAGCAGTTTCACTAGCACAATAGAAATGAAATCCAGAGTGCAAAAAAAATTTTTTTTTTAATATATTTTTATTGATTTCAGAGAGGAAGGAAAAGGGAGAGAGAGATAAAAAAAAAACATCAATGATGTGAGAGAATCATTGATTGGTGCCTGCTGCACTCCCACAACCTGGGTATGTGTCCTTGGCCAGAATCGAACCTCGGACCCTTCAGTATGCAGGCCGATGTGCTATCCACTGAGCCAAACAGGCTAGTGCCAAAGTGCAAAAATTTGAGAAATACATGGGAGGCGATGCGTTGCAGGTTGACCCCAGGAGCCCAGCCTTTCAAGGAATTGAACAAGGAGAGGCAGGCTGTGATCTTCTTGGTTTGAGGAAGGTACAGGTAGACAGGGTGATATCAAAGAAGAAAAAGAGAGGTGGGAATGGGTCTAACGGGATAGATTCAAAATCAAGTGTAGAATGGCAGATTCGCCTTGAAACCCATAAGAACCGTCGTCAGATGGGATAGAAGAAAGGATAGGGGAAAACAGAAGAAAATAGGATTGAAAGAAGTAAGTTGAGAAAGTTCACCCCAGGCAGTCTTCATTTTCTTTTCTTTTCTTCTTCTTTTTTTTTTTTTCAGTCTAATGGGCGGCAGTGAAATGAAGTTTATAGACAAGTAACGCAGGCTCCCGCGAGGCTGGCCCTCAGGGTTATGGGTAGGGAGGAACAATTTGAAAGAATGACAAGAGTGTCTCATCAAAACAACACAAACTGACACATTTGCCAGGCTGTGTCTCCCGGCAGGAAATTAATGTGTTCAAGTGGAAAGTAGTGGTACAGAAAAGAAATGAGACAAAGGAAAACTTGACTGTATTTAAAGGAGGAATTTTTAGCCAGCCAGACTTAATGGTTTGCAGAACCATTGCCCAGGGAGAACCTGAGCGCTCTGAGTGCTGAGAAACAGCCTGGTTCTGGAACCACAGCCTGGGTTTGGTTAAAACCCAACCACCGAAGCACCGGGGATAGTTTAAGGAAGGAAGTTGTCAGTGGAGAGGCCTTAGCATTAGATGCTGCTCCTTTGGACTTCAGTTTAATTATTTCAAGAGAGATCATTGGGTTGCAATGTTTTAGCAGTAATGCTGTTGTAATGACATTAGGGGGATGGGGGAAAAGGACTGAAGCGATTCAGTAATTAACAGCATGGTACTGAAAATCAGCTCCTCTCCCATCAATCCATTGGCGAGTCCCTTGGGGGTTGCTTTGAAAGACTTCATTGAAAACTTATCTAAGTGTGTGCAGCATATTTAGATAGCCATCGTATTCTTGAGTTAAGTGATTCTCCGTGGAGCCATCATCAGAATTGTGGAGCCCAGTTTAAAATAAAAATGTATGGCAACTTGTTTAAAAAGCTTTGGCTGGGTGCTCAGTTGGTTGAAGCGTTGTGGGTTTGATCCCTGGTCAGGGCACATACAAGAGCCAACCAACAAATGCATAAATGGGTAGATGTCTGTCTGTCTGTCTGTCTCTCTCTCATCAGTAAAAAGCACATTTTTAAAAAGTGCTGTTAAAGGTGTTAACATAAAGCTTTTCCTTTTTGTCTACAGTCTCCCTCTTGACTCATCCTGGTTACTTGCTACTTAATGTCATTGTAAGTGAAGAAAAATTAAAATTATGAGCATGAATTTTACTGTTGATCTTTATATTGTGTAATGCCAGTTATAAATCCAAAATAAGAGCTTTTAATGTGTATGCAGAATTACTGAAGTCACACACTTTTTATTTTGTTGCATATATATATTGTTCTTACCAAAACAATAGAAACACTGCATAAAACTCACTACTTTTATTTTACTTCATGATTTGTGCTTTATCCACCTTTGGTTTACAGAAAGAAGGGCTGGAGTAAGAAAGGACTGCAAGGAAAAAGGACTATGGTTTTTCTATCTTTCAGTTTCCTTCTAGGCCATCATTTTCAGCATAAGTGGGTGGCTAATGCAGGGAGGTGATGGGAGTAAGAGAGGGTGTGATAGGAATCCTTGGTTGTGTTTCTTAGAAGGACATTGCTTTGAATGGAAAGCATGGCTTCTTGGAGCTGTCAGCACCCACCCATCTGCTCACTCAGTGTTTGTGACACACTTTGAACTAATCTTGCTGAACTTCCATGCATCCTGAATCCACAGAAATCCCGTGCTCATGGGGCACTGCAAACACCATGTATGAATGGTGTGGCCACACTCATTGAATGGGTTCTCCTCGGCTCCCTTGGTCAGTCAGACCTCATTCACAAACACAAGTTCAAAATTACAGTTATTAAAAATTACAAGACATTGACAACAAAGCATTAAACCAACGGTGGAGCCTTTCTGAACATAGCGTTCTGTATGACCTCAAAGGTCCCAAGTACGTGAAGGCAGCCCTGTTCTCAGAAGTCAAAGAGGTCACTTTAAGCCTTAGTTTCCCTCTGGTCTTAAAGACTCACCTTCATTATCAAGTTTGCAACGGGCAAGTTTCTGCCTGGTATCCTAGGGATGCTTCCTTGGCCTTCAGCACTGTCATTTTCGCCTTTCAGTTATATTATTAACTCTTCGTCGCCTCTATCATTTTCCGGTTCACATCCCTGTCATCTCTGATTGACACCCTGTAGCTGTCTTCTACCTGGACCCCTGCAGACTTGTTTCTGTACCTCATAGCTAGACAAATCTTTCCAGTAAAACTTTGGTATGAGTTTTGATCTGTAGGCCGTAGCTTCTAGCAGACTTCTCATATTGATGCTCCTGCATGGAGACCGGTTTAATTTGACCTACACAGTATGTATTTTTAAGAAATTAAAGCCAGTACTCAAAGTCTGCAATATTTCACCTATTGAAATTCAGATTTTACAAAGGGAAGACTTGGCTACTCTGGGCTCTTGTTTTGTTGGGCTGGTGCCCTAAGAAAACCTGGACTAGGGAGGAAGATAATTTGGGTTTGCTTTTAGGGCAGACTTCGTTCTAGCAACATCATCACTTTCACTTATGTAAATGTAAAGCAGGTTTCTGAGGGAGTGCCGTGAAGCAATTGGGAATGATGATCTTTTATCTGAGAAATGAAGTTCTCCACCTTCATCAAGTAAGTTGATATATGTGTTGTAGCAGTCCTAGGTTGCTTTTTTTAGGAGATATATTTCTAGCCAGTGTCACCATTGGTCACCTTGAGGTCACTTTTTGACCTCTTCTGACCTTCACCTCTTTCTCCAAGCTTGTCTTCCCCTGTCCCTCATGCTTAGACCAGGTGCTTTTGTCCTCCCAACCTTTCTGCCTTTCCTAAGCTCTTCTCTTTGCTCAAACCCTCTTCTGTCCAGGCCCACTGCAAGCAGCCCAGGAAACCTTTGCTAAGAGCCTCCATCAGAGCCCCGCCCCGTGGACTCTGCTGGAAGTAGGTGATGGAATTTCTAGGTGTTTTAAATGCTCAAGGACCAAGAGGGTGCGGAGCCCCGGTTGTGTTCTAAGGCTCCTTCCAGCCCAGTGATTCTGAGCTGCTGTGGTTCTTCCAATGCCTGTGTCTATTTACGGCCACACCTTTGGCATTTAGTTGGTTTTTGAAGTTGTACTTTGCGAAAGGAACGTTGCTTGCACTCTCTAGGTTAATTATGAGGGCAGCGCTAGCATTATCTCCATTTTACAGATGAGGAAGTAGATTTTCTCCAAAACTTGACACTCCCAGTGGATTATCTGTGGTTGTGTCTTATTTCTCCAAATAGATCATATACTTGTCCAAAGCCATGGCTGTGCCTCTGTTGCTAGGCTCTGTTATCCAGCAGGGACTCAGTAATGTTTATGTGATGAGAATAATGGTTCACTCGACCAATATGTATTGACGTCTAGACGAGGCTCCGTGGGGATGCAAGTTGAAAAGATGGGTGTGTATTGGTTATGCGATAAGATAGGCTTCCTACCTGTGCATAATTACAGTATAGAGTTCTGGATCTTGCTGGTTTGGAGTTAGATGGGCCATTAGCTATGCCTCAGTTTCTTCTTTTGTAAAGTGGGGCCATTAGTAATATGTGTTTTATATTATATTTTTAATTAGGGTGATTTTATCCTGGAGGAGTCATTTGGCAATGCCAGGAAATTTTGTGAGTGTCCTAACTAGAGTGGAGGGAGTATTGACATTTACTAGGAGTAAATACCTTGTAACACATGGACAGCCCCCATAACAAAGAATTACCCAGCCCCAAATGTCAATTGTGCCAAAGTTGAGAAGCCCTGCCTAGTAGGGTTGAGAAGATGAAGCAAGATCATGAATGCAGTGAGTCTGGCCTTGTTAACTGTGACTCTTAAGACAGTGGTTCTCAACCCTTGAACACAGTTCCTCATGTTGTGGTGACCCCCAGCCATAAAATTATTTCCGTTGCTACTCCAGCGCCAGTAATTTTGCTACTGTTATGGATCGTAATGTAAATATCTGTGTTTCTCGACAGAAAGGTTGAGAATCACTGCTCTCAGAAAACCATCTCAAAGATTGCAAAATCAGCTTTCAAGAAGGAGGACGCCAAAAGGCTAAATTTCAGCAGTGTTTGTGATACTTGCCAGGGAAAAGCCGTATGTTCAGGATTACATGCTCTCCTGTTTAGAAGTGGTGACAGACTCAGTGAAGATTGTCAGAGTGTTACACTGTGTACTAACACGAGCTGGCATGGGTTTATCAGAGCTGTAAAAGCAATCATTAATTTTTAGGGTGTTTCTGGTAAACTTCCTGCTTGCTTAACTAGTTGGTTCGGTGAAGATAATTTTGACGTGTGCATTTAAATCCTCTTCTGCTGGAGGATGTTTTAGTTAGTGAATTTCCAAGTTGTGTTTTGGTAAAGTGGGACGTGAAAAATGTTTGTTTTCACATCAAGAAACCTAATGTTTTTCTAGCCCTGGACGTAAGACAAAGGCACCTTTCCCCTTGTTTACTGCCACGCCTGCCTATTGCACAGTGTTTTGGTGTTTGTGGGGGTGGTGTGGAGAGCTGTTGGATTTCCATCTATTGTTTATTGTAGATTTGCAGTTGAGATTGTTACGTAAATTTTTTTTTTAATTATAAAAGTAATATATGCACCACTTGGAAGTTCTGAGTAGTAGAGAAAAAACATAAAGATACAGTTAAAAAAATTATCAGTAACATTACCACGCAAAGGTACAATTACTATTGGTATACTTCCTTTCATTCAGATATTTATTCCATATTTTAAAAATATTTTAATAGGTTTTTTTTTTAGAGAGAAAGGAAGGGAGAGGGCGGACTTGGATCAGCTGTCTCCTGCACGCCCCCTACTGGGATGGAGCCCAAAACCCAGGCATGTGCTCTGGCCAGGAATCCAACCAGCAACCCTTCCATGCACCAACTGACCAACTGAATCATCCCACCAGGTCTTTTCCCCCATTTGAAGTATTCTGAGCATACGATTCTTGTGTTCTACTTTTTTAGTTACAGTATTTTATTTGCCTTTCCCCACACTATTAAAATGTCTGTAAATATTATTTATGAGAACTGTACAATATTCCATTTATATTTGTTTCATGATTTATTTAATCCCGTTGTTGCCAGAAAGGGCCGGTCTGCAGTGTGTGGGTTCTTGGACTTCGTGCAGGAAGATGTCGCAACATGAGTCCAGGTGATTTTGAGAGGGTGTTGATGAAAGCTGAGGACACCGAAACAAGGAAGGGCCTAGGCTAGAAGCAGCACCAGGAGAGAGCCTAGGCTGGGCTGCTTTAGCTCAGTGGAGAGGCAGAGAAAAGGGGGCTTTGGGGACAGGTTCAGGGGGCTAGGCCAGGATGAGCTGCCGCTGCCTATTGCTCTCCAGGTTGTAAGTCTCATGGGGACGCTTTACAGTTTAGGAGATGCTTGTGTGAGGTGTAAGGGGAGAGGGATCTACTCCGCTGAGGGTGCTGGGTCCTTTATTTTGAGAGGTTTTAAAAGCTTTGCATTTAGGGAAGATTTCAGCAGAAGATTAATCTGTTTTCCATGGCAAGGGATCATGAGTCATGAGAGCTGGTCCTGCCATCTCTTCTTCCACCTACCTAGCTTTGCTGACTTTCTGGTTCTGGAGCTGAAATACCACTGAGGCCTAGATGTATCTCTAAGGAGGGGCGAAGGTCAGGGGGTCTAAACCACAGGACCAGCAAAATGCCAGAGAAGGGAAGGTCACTCTCGGGGTGAGGTCCAGCGCCAGTTTTGCTCATTGCTAGGCACCTGGGGTTTTCCGCCCTGGTGACCTTTTGTACGTGGCTGTAAATTGCTCAGCCAGTTTGTTCGGCTATGGGTCTCATTTTCTCCATTCTACTTGCCAAGGCATTTCTCTAGCTTGCTCTCCTGCCTCATCATTGTGGAACATACAGCCCATTTGGAATACTTGATGAGTATCTTTATGCAGTCTGCATTTTCTGTATTTCAGATTGTTCTGATCTTTACAATGGATGAGAAGTAGCACCAAAGGATGTGGGCATGTATGGATATTTCAGTTGATATTGCTGTTAGTTGCCAAAAGTTTCTATTAAATGTTGCTGCCTTTAGCAGCGTGATATTTTCATTTTAATAATATTGGATGATTTTCTAGGAGTATTTTTTTCTTTTTTATTTCATACTAGTGGCCCGATGCATGGAATTAGTGCACAGGGTAGGGAGTGCTCCTCAGCCTGGCCTGCACACTCTCCAATCTGGAACCCTTTGAAGGATGCCCTACTGGTTTACAGGGATTGGGCCTAAACCAGCAGTTGGACACCCCTCTCACAATCCAGGACTGCTGGCTCCAGTTGCTCACCTGCCTGCCTGTTTGCCCCTAACCACTCTGCCTGCTGGCCTGCTTTCTCCCAAATGCCCCCTCCTGACCAGCCAGATCACCCTCAACTCCCCCCCCCATGCCAGCCTTCTTGCCCCCATCTTCCCTCCCCACTGGCCTTCCCTTGGCACTGGCCTGCTCACTCTAAACTGCCTGCTCCTTGCTATCCCAACTGACCCCCACTTATGGCCTGCTCACCCCTAACTAGCTACCTTGCTGGTCTGCTTAACCCCAACAGCCCTGCCATCCCATCCTGGCCTGATCACCACCCTCCCCATCCCCCAGCAACCCAAGGTCCCAGCCCCTCCTTTTTTTCTTTTTCTTTTTCCTTTTTCTTTTCTAATGCTTCCTTGAATAGAGGCCAGGGCCAGCTGAAGCCTCCTCCTTGCTCCAGCTTCATGGTCGGCCACCAGCTTGGTTGGGTTAATTTGCATACTTGCTCCTGATTGGCTGGTGGGCCTGTCTTATGGGTATAGCAGAGTGATAGTTAATTTGCATTTTTCTCTTTTATTAGTGTAGATTAATGAGATCAAAAATGTTTATATAACGACTGGCTATATTTCCTGTTCTTAACAAACTGTTCCTGTACTTTGTCCATTTTATCTATTGGATATTAGTAGTTTTCTTGTCAGAAACTCTAGTTTATTATATTTCACTTATTAATCTATTTAGTTACTGCAAACATTTTCACCTAGTTTTTTTTTTTCTTTCTAATTTTTTACTTGTTTGTTTTTTAATTTTGTTTTTAGTCATAAGAAGTTTAAAAATTTTAGGTAGTCAAATCTATTGGTTTTCTTTTCCACCTGATCTTCAACTTTATCTATATTTGAAATGAACCCTTTATGCTCTGGAAGTCACTATACTGGTGCTATCTGTGTTTAAAACTCAGTCTCCAAATGACCACGATAGCGTTTCATAATGAGGATAAATGGGCCTCATGTGCTTATTCTAATATGGCCACCCATTATATACCATGGAAAACCGTGTGTATGTGTGTGTGTGTGTGTGTGTGTGTGTGAGAGAGAGAGAGAGAGAGAGAGAGAGAGAGAGAGAGAGAGAGAGAGAGAACGAGAACTAAGACTTCTTTGGTTTGGTTTTGAACTGACTTTCGCTCAGGGTGGAAATAAGTTTCCTGAAGGCAGGGGCTTCCATAGATTCTGTGGCTATGCCGGGCAGAGAGTTGATCCACAGCAATCTTTTTGTTTAGTGCATGAGAAGGTAGACTGCACAGAGACATGGTGGCAAAGTCCCTTCCACTCCTCGCTCCTTAAGTTTGGTTCTCCAGGCTCTGCCTTGCTCAGCCTCCTCAAGGCCACTCCTTGTCCTGTGGGCAGACGCAGAACAGCCCATAGCCTGTTGCAGTCCTCCAGCTGCATTAGCCAAGAATAGGGAGGTAACAATAACAATTAGTGTTGATCTGTTTTGCAAAGCCTGTTTATTGGGACCTTTTTATATGCTTCTCAGCTCAATCTTATGAGATTAAATTCTACTAGTATTTTCATCTCCATTCATTTGGAGGAAACTACCACTCAGTAGAAACATAATTAACACGGAGAGCGTCTGACTCAAGACCTGATCTTCTTTACTTATGAAACAATTCTATCATTGTACTTTTTTGGTGGTGCTATTGGGGCAGAGGGTAGTAGCAACTATTTTAAGTTTTGTAGTCAGACGTATCTTGGGTGGAATCCAAGCACAGTCATGTCTTGATATTGTGACTTCATTGCTCACCCAGCCTGAGCCTCAGCTTTCTCCTCACCTGTAAAATGGGAACAATGTCTACCTTGTAGGATTAAATTAAGATAATACAAGTCAAGCCTGACCAGCATGGCTCAATGATTGAGAATAGACATTTGAATCAGGAGGTCATTTTTAAATTCCCAGTCAGGGCACATGACGTGGTTGTGGGCTCGATCCCCCATGTGGGGCATGCAGAAGGCGCTAATTAATAATTGTCTCTCATCATTGATGTTTCTCTTTCCTTCTCCTTCTCCCTTTCTCTCTGAAATCAATAAACATATATATTTTTTTAAAAAGGTAATCCATTCAAGATGCTGAGCACAGTACCTGGCTCATTCAATGTAGGAGCCCAGTAACAATTGTTTATTATCTCAAAGTTAAAAATCCTGCTGTTCTTTTCTGTTTAAGAATTTTAGGATAACTGGTAAACCTGTTCAGTCTTGTAACTTAGTAAATATTATGGGAAAATCTGACCTCCTTATTTTTCTGTTCAGTAGTTGTTTTTTTGTTTTTTTTTGTTTTCTGTTAAAGATGTCACCTGATTTTCTAAAATCCTTCTGCTTGGAAAATTTCATGATGAATCCCCAGCATAGGGCTCTTCTCAGAGCCAAAATAAAACATGAATTGTCCATGTGTTTGTATAAAAAGCAGAGACAGCTTTTTGGAATGGCAGCAACTCAGTCATCCCTTTACATCAGGGGTGGGGAATCTTTCTTCTGCCAACGGCCATTTGGATATTTATAACATCATTGATGGGCCATACAAAATTATCAACGTAAAATCAGCCTGCTGTATTTGGTCAAACACTTGATTTATTCACCCCTAATGCCTTCGCAGGGCCAGACCAAATGGTTTCTCACGCCTTATACAGTCCACAGGCCAGATGTTACCCACTCCTGCTTTACTGTAGGCAAGATTTTGGGATCATTTATGGAGTTGTTACTTGTTCATGTATAATACGAATTCAGGCAATAAAGAAGTCTTAAAAGAAAGAATAAAAGGCTGGAGGAAATCATGAGAAAAGACAAGAATTAAAAAAACTCAGGAGAAAAGTTGTTGAGTAAATCTTCATTTTTTTATGCCACACACAAGTTGGGTTACATTTTATTGGCTTTATGCTAGATCTTGTTAACCATATCAAAAGAACTGTATGTTTGCTTAGATTTTTTCATTTTAATAAATTGAGCCAAGTAATTATAAATGTTGTTTTCTTCAAATTATAATGAACCCAAATGCAGTCTTTTTTTCTATGGAGTTAAAGATAACACTCTTTGAAAATCTTCTTTGGAATATGTCTTGGAACTTCTTTCTTTTTTTTGTCCCTGAAGCCAAGGTTGCATTTTCAACTGTACATCATCTTATATTGGGATATGGGAAAGGTTAACGTGCAGGGTTAATAACTAAACTCCTAGCTCCTATTCTGGGAAATTTAGATCTGTTGTCCTATGGTTTTTCCATCCTCCACCCCCACTCCCTCTTGGTAGGAATGGGGAGATAAGAATGGGAAAGCCTTTTTAAATATAATTTACTAGAGGTCTGGTGCATTAATTCATGCATGGATTGGTCCAGCCGGCTTGCCCCAATTAGGGCCAGAATAGTGGGGGGAAGGGCCGTGGGTGGTTGGCTAGTCAGCCCAGCTCTCTGGTCACACTCACAGTTGAGAAAATTTGAATATTAGTCTTTTATTATATAGGATATAAATTCATGAATTAGTTGCGTTTTTATATGATGTATGCCATATATGTATATGCTTTGCATAAAACATGGATACAGTTAAGTATCAGTGCTTAAATGAAATTTGCATGGTTTTTAAGTTACCTCTTAGGTCTAGAGTTCAAGGATCAAAGTGAGTGAGCTGTTGGCCAAATCTTGTGACTATTGCAAATTGAGTGTATGGCATAATAAAATGCTGCACCCAGTTTTAATAGTCAGTGGGCACTTGTTTTCCTGAAATTCCAGACCTGTCATTTAATTTCTTAATTTGCAGCCAAAGTCTCCACTAAGGGCAGAGGTGGCAGTGGGGATAATGATAAAGAAAGCGTAGAAGAATAAAGTTGGTGCTGACTTGACTATTTGATTTACAGGATACAAAGGACTAAAGACTCTGCCTTGTGATCCTGAGCTCACAGCCCAGTTGAGCAGCCCTGTGCTGATCAGTTCAGCCAAATCATTTTGGCAACAGCCCTTGAAACAAAGCCTAAGGACCCAGCGAGTTTTACTGGGCATTTCTTGTTGCTGGCTGGTTGGCTAATGGAGTAAATAGAGTAATTAGCTCTCATTAGCACTCCCACAAGCTGTAATACATCCACCTGAGGCAGAGATGCTTGCTTCTGTTACTGAAACCATGAAAAATCCTCATCTGATCTCTTCAGTCCAGGATTTTCACATTGCAGAAACAGAATGCCAACTTGGCAAGAGTGAAATCCAACAAGTGCTTCGAATAGCAGAACTTACTGACCGGGGTGGAAAGGCTTTTCCTGAGAACAATGACTGTGTCTAAGAAACTGGTGAGCTGTGTGAAGCTTTTTATTCTTCTTTTTTTTTTCCTTCTTAAGTATACGACTTGACTTACATTTACCAGGTTGGTCACAGACACTGAATACTGGGAGTCATATAACTTGATCCCCTTAGCTTGTCAGTTGTACTTCAGAAGCTTTGGTCTGCATCAACAGGGTCTGGATTGTTTTCAGTCATTGAGAGAGAGACAGGCAGAGAGAGACCGACCTTTGATGGTGGTTTATGGCCCTTTTTAGGACCACTTGCTATCAGTAGTCCTTGTTCCTATGAAATACAGAAAAGGAGAAGGAGGGAGATAATGTTCTTAAGACTTTGCACACAAGCCTGGAGAAATATATAGAAAAATTTTAAATTGGCATAATTTCTATTTTATTATATTTCATTTAATTATTACTTTTTAAATCCTCACTGAGAACATGCTGAGATAGATAGAGAGAGAGAAAGAGAGAGAGAGAGAAACATCGATGTGTGAAAGAAATATTGGTCAATTGCCTTTTATATGAACCCAGTGGTATTGAATCTGCATCCCCGGTATGTGCCCTGACCAGGAATCGATCTGGTAACCTTTTGGTGCATGGGACAACACTCCAACCAACTGAGCCACTCAGGCAAGTTGGTATAATTTTATAGGAAAGAACCCTGAACTAAGAATCCTATAATCTTATCCCAACATTGATCAGTTGTGTGATCCTGGGCAAGTCTCTTAATCAGTCATGCCGTTGAGATAATTATATCAGCCTGGTCCTCACAGGGAGAGGTCTGAGGGTCAGATGAGACGATGTGCAAAAAGCTGTAAAATGTTAAGCAATAGTATGATTTTAGGTTGAGATTTTCATATGAAGTACATTACATACATTTGTAACATCCTGCACCGAAACCTCTGATAATAAGGTACAGACACTAGGCAAGTGTCTGCATTTCCTCAATTGGACCAGGTCCTGAGTGTCTAGCAGGCAGCTCCTTGACATTTTCTGAGAGATGGTACTGCCTCCTGGGCAATGTGGTAGGTACCGCTCTGGATTCCTGCTTCAACCTGTCTGCCATCTGCTTTCTCTGGGCTGCAGTCAATACTAAAGAGTCATCAGTAATCTGTCAGCTCCAGAAAATGGTGCTCTGTGATCAAAAGATTGAAATATTGGGAATAAAGTATTCAGAATGCATTTCCATACTTCTTGTAGAACTGTTCTTTTCTATAGCGTTAGCATGAAGACTTGCTAGGATTTGAGATTATAAAGCATGTATGTCTTGGGGCTGGGGGAAGGGCATACTCTAATGGTTAAGACTGAGAACTCCAGAGCTAGCATCCTGTCCTTTGGTGTCAGTGTTGAATGCCACATGATGTTGTGATGTGCAAACTCCTAGCCTGGTGATGTCTCACCTCCTTTGCTTGTGAGCCTGTGAAACTCCTGAGCATTATGTAACTCCTGTCCCAGTTGACTCTGTTGGGTTGGTGTTCAGAAAGTGATCTGAACTGATTACCAAAAATTTGTAATTTGTTTAAAATGTTTTTTTTTTTTTTTATTGAGTTTTAGAGAGAGGGGAAAGGAGAGGGTTAGAGAGAAACACTGATGAGAAGGAAACATTAATTGGTTGCCTCCTTCACGCTCCCCACAGAAGACTGAACCCGAAACCCGGGCATGTGCCCTGACCTGGAATCAAACCAGTGATCTTTTGGCTCATGGGTCAACACTCAACCACTGAACCATCCCAGCTGGGCCAAAAATTTGTCATTTTTAAACTGAATCACAAGTATTTTTTTCAAAGACTGTGTCCGTCTTCATAGTACTCCCAATAGAACATATCCCTCTGGGACCTGTAACTTTCTCAGAACAAGTGAAAAAATAGATATTTAGAAAACTGCTGGTCTTTGGGCTCGATGGAAGCACACTGAAACCAGGAGTTGGGTGCTGAAGGATTTTATGGGCAAGGAAAGGAGGGTGGCAGAGTTGGGCAGAGGAGAAGCTGACCAGCAATGCAGCTACAGCTGAGGTCCCAGCTGCCCTGATGGGGAGCTCAAGCTGGGATGGCTTTCTGAGTTGTCCCCAGTTGAGGCAAGGAGCTGGACCTGTGTCTCCCTGAGTCAGCCAGTTATTGGCAGCTTAACAAGTCCTTCTGAGGCATAACTTGGGGTGAGGCAGTGTCCTGCAGCTGGCTGGGACCTTCCCTGTGGGCTGTGAGCAGCCAGGGATGGGTGCGCTGGTCCTAAAAATGGGGTCTGGGTGGAGCACACCAGTATCTACTATCCTATCCCTAAAAAACCTAACCCCTTACAAAAGAACCAAACAACAATAGGCAGCACCAAAATCCCAGTCAGTCTCTGTATCTACAAAGTTAGAAAGTTGGATCCCTTAGCAAAGCTGAAGGAAGAGATCATACCCCTTTGTTAACGATAAATCAGACCTCTAGCCTCTCAAGCCTTCATGAGATGTTTGGATAACATGTCCACCTGCTTATGGTGTAGCAGGGGCCAGCTTCTTTCTGTATTTGTGAAATGGTTAACCCATGATTTTTCAAGCGTGAATTACTACTCCATATGTGGAATATTCATTACATGTGTACCTAAGGCAGTTGTTTCTGAGGTACTTAATTCATGTTGAGTTTATAGAATTGGTGGTTTGTCACCACAAAAGGCACACAGACTATCAAACCCAGACTTTCCCAGGGAACCTAGGGATGGAGGGTAAATCGGGGAGAATATAGCTTGTATCGAAATTCCAACCATTTGATGTGGTATTTCAGCCGTGGTTAAGGATCATGATTTAGGAGTTGTACAGCCAGAGGATAAGACAATATGCTGTGAAGAAATGAATCAGTGTTCTGGCATTTACAAAAGCCAGTGTATTCAGCAAATGTCTGAAACCGTCTGGCATGGTTTGAGGGATGAGTAAACAAGCCTGAGAGTCATACACAGTGACTTTCCCAACAGCAGATTCAGTCCGATCTATGTTTCTCTTTCATTTTCTGTCTTCTAGTCAGTGAAGGAGGCAGTGCGTCCTGCTGACCCATCATCTCAGTAGTTTGAGTGGGTGGTGGGGACTAAAAGTAAGGAGGTCTGATGATGAGGGCTCGCTGTACAGCAAAGGTGACAGCGTGTGTGTGTGTTCTGACCAATGGGCTTCACTTCCCAGAAAGCCCCCCTTGCCTCCTAGATATCCCCGTGGCCTTTGCCTCGACCTGCATTGCAACCCAGAAGCTCTGTAATGCCAAGTCAGAGACCATGTTAGCCACCTGTTTCCATTATGGGGTCACGGTTCCTTGTGCAGAAACGAAAGAACTCCCACGGCCATGGTGAGAGGTTCCGTGTTAAAAACACACATCTTTGAGCCTCCTGGAGAGATGTGACGCGAGGGGATTGCAGGGAAGTAGACCAGCTGCCAGCTGGTTTATTCCATTTGCCTGAAATGGGAGGCAGCATCCAATCAGAGCTGCCAAGGCTTCCTCGGAGGAGAAGGCAGGGAACGAGCGTAGCGGCTGCCGCAGAGGAAGGGCTGAGCGGGAGGCCAGCCAGCAGGTGTGCTTTGCCGTCTCGAGCTCTTCCCTTTTTTCTCTGAGTGACCTTGGAGGCTCAGGTGACCCCATGGTACCAGGAGCAGGCATCCTACTGGGGGGCAAGGAAAGTCATAACCTTGAGCACGTCTTTCCCTGGCTTCTCCGACTTCCTGACATGCCAGCACATGCATGTTCATCATCGGCGTTCTGGAAATCTCAGATGAGGACGCTTCAGCTCTGCCTTTTCATTGTAACTCACGTCTGCCAAGAAGGAATAAAGATGAGTTTCCAGGAAGTGCAGTGCTGTGTCAAGAGAAAAAAACTTACTAGGAGAGAGAATTTTGAAGAAACTGGTTTTTTATTTATTTTATTTATATATTTTTTAAAATACATTTTTATTGATTTCGGAGAGGAAAGGAGAGGGAGAGAGAGAAATATTAATGATGAGGGAGAATCATTGATCAGCTGCATTCTGCACACCCCCTACTAGGGCTTGAGCCTGTAATCCTGGGCATCTGCCCTGACTGGGAATTGAACTGTGACCTCCTGTTGCATAGGTTGACGTTCAACCACTAAGCCATACAGACAGGCAAAGAGGCACCAGAATTTAAAGATAAATAGATAAATAAAAAAGAAAAACAGGGAGGAAGCCTACCATGAAAAGGGAGAAGTGGAAGTAAGTGTGCAGGGTGGTGCTTGGAGCTATGGGGAATGAATGGAGAGTAAGAGAAATGGAAAAGCGTTGAAAGCATTGCCTGCTCAGGCTGGCTGGAGCTTGAGGACACAGCCCCTACGAGGCTTGGAAACCCACTTTTAACTCAGTCCACACACAACTGCCCTGTCCACTTGCCCTCCACCTGCTTTGGCCTCCATGCACCCGGGGCGGGAGGATCTGACACCCTTCCCGGGGAGGATGCTGGTTGTCAGCGGTTTTGAAGGTGAGACCTGGAAGTGTGGGAAAGCTGTGCTCCTGTGGCTGATGTTGCGTAACCTCCCTGAGGGAGGACACGGTGGTGAAGGACACAGCCTGGGAAGCAGGCGGACTTCTGCCACTTCTCAGGATCTGACTTAAATGCTGGGCCTCAGAACACAGGGGTGCTGCTTGAGGTGGGTTATATTTCATAGGGTTATGGTGAAGGGTTTAGTGGCGTTTAATGAAGTGCTCGGCACTAACTGTTAACATGCCAAGAGCTATAACGGGCCCCGCCATATAAACTTTGAGCCTGAGTGCAGTCTCAGGAGGGTGTTGGATTCTATAAATGGCCCCATGTGGGGGCTGGACAGTGACCCAAGGCTCTGGGGTGGGTGGCTTAAAGCAGCTGCAGGTCCTTGTAAAGGGCCCCAGTGGCTGTGCATTGCCCCTCCTGAACATTCCTAGACTTAACGTCCCTGATCTTTCCCGTAGGCTGCTCTGACAAGGGACATCAGACACATTAGCTTGTAGTGCATCCAGGCACTCTTTTTAAATTTCCGTGGATAATGGGTTGCTCCATTAAAATATAAATGTTTATGCACCTCCTCAGCTTCCCTCACACACAGCACACTGGCTATATAAGAGTGCAAAATGCAATAGGATATCAGTGCTGCCTGTTGTGCTTTAGGGGTTTGCAGGGCTCTGTTATTTGTGGCTTAGGGCACCTTTGGGAGAGGAAGGTATTATCACCAGTTTTACACAGATCCCGTAACTTGCTCAACTTCAGAGATAATACCCAATGGAATATAAGATGCCTTTAATTATAAGACCTATTCTATTTCAGCAATATTAAAGTATGAAAATATATATTTTTACTTAATGAAATTTAGTAAATAACAGAGCCTGTAGGCTACCCCATTTCTGTCTGATTTCAAAGCTTGTGTTTTTTTTT
>PVJN01034744.1:0-22563 GCA_004026805.1 Lasiurus borealis | reverse complement strand
CCCGCCCTGGCGATCCGGCTGGGAGACCCCGGCCCATGGAGCCATGCAAACGCCTCAGCTCCCTTTTGGTGTGCTTCTCGGGGACTCAGGAGACACGGACGAGAGAGAATGTGCTGGAAAGTGCTCACAACGGCCTGGCCGGTGGTTGAAAAAAAAATAATAACGTGGGGCCCTGGCTGGTGTGGCCCAGTGGATAGAGAGTCTGCCTGCAGACCGTTGGGTCCGTCCGGGTTCGATTTCCGGGCAAGAGGCACGAGCCTGGGTGGCGGGCACACCTCCAGGAGGGGGCGTGCAGGAGGCAGCCGTCCCGGGATTCTCTCTCATCGTCGATGTTTCTCTCTCTGCCTCTCCCTCCTCTCTGACATCAATAAAAAACACCTAAAAAGATAATAACGTGCCGAGACCGGTGTGGCTCAGTGGATAGAGCGTGGGCTTGCAGACTGAAAGGTCCCAGGTTCGATTCCAGTCGGGGGCATGGACCTTGCTTGAGGGCACATCTCCACTGTGGGGCGTGCGGGAGGCGGCTGATCGATGTCTCTCTCTCATCGGTGTTTCTGACTTTCTCTCTCTCTCCCTTCCTCTCTGTAAAAAATCAATAAAAAATATATATTTTTAAAAAGATAATAACGTGGGCAGTTCCGTGGCCGCATGATTTGGGGGAGGGTTGCCGGTGGGGAGTTCCCACGGCTGCACCCGGACCCCGCCCGCGGGAAGCAGGAGGCCCTGGGTCCCTGCGGGGGAGGCAGGTGTGTTGGGGCTGAGCTGCCCGGGGCCCTGCTCCTCCTTCCTGTTCCGAGTGCCAGGCTGGCATCCGCAGCCCCGCCACGCAGAGCGGACAGCGTGGAGCCCGGCAAAGGCGTGCCAGGACGGGGCGGGGGGTGAGCTCACCGTCTCCGGTTGCAGCTGGGCCGCCATCTCCGGCTTCCACAGCGCCAGGCCATCCTGCCCGGACTCTGGGGCGCTTGGCACAGGCTGGGCACCCAGCGGGGGCGGGCAGGGCGGCAGGGGGCATCCTGCGGGGGGCGGGGCCGGCTGGGCACGGGCCCTGTGCTGTGGGAGGGGGCGGGGCAGCTGCTCTCGGGTGAACCAGCCAGACACCCACACCACCAGCCGGGCCCCTCCCCGGAGCTGGAGCTGGAGCCGGAGCCCCGCTCCCCCAGCCGAGGGGAGGGCACCCCAAGTGAGGGCAGGGCTGCTGTCGGGGAGGCCAGCCGGGGCACAGAGCGCTGGGCCTTCTTGAACAATGTAGGGAGTTGGGAGGGGCTGTTTGTGCCTCGTCCCGGGGGGTGTCTAGTTCCCCCTAGAGCAGCAGAAGAGGTGGCTGGGGGTCCTTGCAGGGGGAGAGACGCAAACCGGGCAGGAGGGAATGACCCTGGCTGGCAAGTCGCTCGGGGGGCATCAGGCACGCGCCCCGTCCCCGCCAGGGCCTCCCCTTGGGGGCCAGGCCTGTGAGGAGGGGGTGCTGGGGAGCTCCCCGCCCCTGAGCCGCTCTGCACCCCGAGCCGCCGCCGCCGAGGACCCAGGCTGCCCGGGCAGCACCCACATCCGGCCGGGTGGGACCTCCCTCCACGGGTGCCGGCCCTGGCACAGCCCCGAGGGCAGCAGCGTGGCGGCGGGGAAGGAAGCTGATTGGTCTGCTTAACTAGGAGGCGTGCGCCCGCCGCACTCGGTCCATCCCTCTCGCTCACTGTGCACCCACATCCCCACAAAGTTCAACGTTACAAATACCGCAGGCTGAGGGCAAAGGGCACACTCATGTTCGAGGTACACGCTTGGGGTTCATGCTTGAGGTACGTGCTCAGGATACACGCTTGGGGTATGCACTCAGGGTACACGCTCGAGGTACTCACTTGAAGTACATGCTTGGGGTACACACTGGCGGTACGCACTTGGGGTATACGCCTGAGGTATATGCTCGGAGTACACACTCAGGGTAAATGCTCGGGTACAAGCTTGTATACATTCCAGGTACACGCTCAGAGTAGATGCTTGGGGTACATGCTCGTGGTACACACTTGCGGTATGCATTCGAGGTATATGCCTGAAGTACACACTCAGGGTACACGCTTGGGGTACACACTCAGGGTACACACTTGCCTTACGCACTCGGGGTATACGCCTGAGGGACATGCTCAGAGTACACACTCGAGGTACACGCTTGGGGTACACACTCAGGGTAGATGCTCGGGTACAAGGTTGTACGCACTCGAGGTACACGCTCAGAGTAGATGCTTGGGGTACACGCATATGATACACTCTCAAGGTCCATGCTCAGGGTACACCCTCGGGGCACAGGAGCAGAATCAGCTGCGCAGGCTCCGAGCGAGGAGCACCTCTCCCCTCCTCCGCTAGGCTCCTCCCCGCTCGTGGCCTGGGACCCGGGGAAGGTGCTCGCCGCAGGCCCTCGGGGGGTGTTCTATCTGCTCTGCCACTTGGTGCCGGGCCACGTTTATTTATTTTCTTTTTTTTTTTAAATGTAATTTTTATTGATCTCAGAGAGGAAGGAGAGGGAGAGGGAGAGAGGGACATAGAAACATCAACCATGAGAGAGAATCATGGAGTGGCTGCCTCCTGCACGACCCCTGCTGGGGACGGAGCCCACAACCCGGGCCTGTGCCCTGACCGGGAATTGAACCCTGACCTCCTGGGTCATAGGTCGAGCTCAACCCCTGAGCCAGCCGGCCGGGCTTTCTTTCTCTTCAATGAGCTGCCAGGACCTCGCCCTTCTCCTCTCCGGGACCGGGGAGCTCAGTGGAGCCCAGAGGAGCCTTGAGACCGGCCGGCCGGCGGGGGGAGAGCCCCCCTGGGTCCCACAGCCTCTGGGCCACCCCCCACCCCGGCGGGAGGCGCTGGGCAGGCGAACCCGGAGGAAACAGTGCTGTCCACAGTGCCCGCCGTGGCCCAGCCGCCGTTCAGGACGCAGCCCCAGGACAGAACCACGGCCCCTGCAGGGCCTCAACGCCGCCTGCCGCCTGCTCAGACGTCCCGGGAGGCAGAGGGAACGGAGGAGGAGGAGGAGGGGTGCAAGGCCATCTCCCGCCGACTGCTAACTGGGGCAGCACGGTGCACCCGCCTGCTCGCTGCCTCCCACCCCCTCATCTCCCCGGGTCCTCCCAGGGGGGGGGAAGGAGAGTGTCACACACCGAGGGTCACGGCGGCGGCCGGGGTCGCACGCGCGCACAGGGCGGGTGGAGGCTGCAGAACGGGCCTGGCTGGTGGGCCCTCTCGAGGTGCGTTGCTTCTCTTCCCGCCATAGCTGGTTGGGCCGGGCCCTCCCGTGGGCATCCTGGCCTTAGCCCGGGGCTCCCAGGCCCAGCCCCAGACCCCACCTGTTCACACGCCGTCATTGGCCACGGCACAGCCCATCCCCATCGCACCGCCCGCTCCTCTTCCTGGCTACGGTCTCATTTCCTCTCTCCTCGGGCGGGAGGCGGAGGGCGCCGTGGGGCTGCGAGGCCGAGGAGACCAGCTCCTTTGGGCCGAGGGGCTCCTCCCGGATCCCCCATGAGGTGCTCCGTGGCCCGGCCCCTCTCCCTGGCGCCCCCCTGGAGCCCTCCTGCCCTCCTGCAGCTGTGCGTGTCCACTCAGCGCCCTGTGCCGTGACCACAGATGACCACAGAGAGGCACGGAGGCAGCGGGGTGTTCAGGTTGTGACTGGCTCTCCGACGAAATGCCCTCGGCAGTGGGGGGTCCCCCGTGTGCCGTGACTGGGGCCAAACCTCTGCCCATGCCTGGGCAGAGCCCACGTTCCAGGCTGGCCACTGGTAGAGATTTGGGGCTACAGGAAACGCACGTTACTCCCTGCCCCCTGCACCCCACTCTCCCGGGCACCCAGCACTAAAACTGACCTGGGCACCCCCCTACAGACTAGCCGTCAGCACCAGGGACAGCTCAGCCCCCTGCTCCTCTCAGATCACCCCATTGCCGGGCAGGGGACAGGCAGGCGGTGGGCACCTGGAGGGGGGGGGGAACGGGAGAGGAGGGGAGAGAGATGGGGGTGACACCACCCAGCAGTCAGTCGCCAGCTTTGGGGACAGGCACCGTCTTCTCTCCCTCCCCCCCCCCTCCGCCCGAAGCTCCATCAGGTCCCATCGCCCTGGCTGTCAGGAGAGTCCGCCTGTGTCTCACCCACACCCCTGCCTCCTCCTCCTTTTCGCCCAAAGGGGAGAAGCCTCGAGGCGGATCCAGGGGGAGCGTGGACCGGCAGCCGAAGGCACAGTGGCTCCCGGGAGGGGCAGAGCCACCCCCAGAAGCTGCAGCGCAAAGCGGGTGCCCCCGGGGGACGGGCCCAGCGGCAGCCCTGCTGCTGTGGGGTGTCAGAGAAGGAGGACTGCACCCCGAACGTGGAGGTGGCGATTCGGGGGGGGTGTGCTCGGCGGGTGACCCGCATGCACGTGTGTGCAGTTCTGTTAGAGCCGAACTGGGGAGCTCTCCTGGCCTCTCCCCTCCCCTCCCCCCGCTGAGAGTGGCTGCCTTCAGTCAGGGTGCTGGTGGGTGTGTGTCTCCCTTCCCTGGGACGCCGGGGCTTTTGATTCCAGCCGGATGAATACTGTGGCTCAGGCGGCTTTTATCCTCCCGGTCACCCGACTGGAGAGCAGGAAGCTGTGCGGAGCCCGCCCCGCGGTAGATCAAACGCGGGCCTTCGCACGCTCCGTGGCCCAATTTCTCCTCGCCATTGCCGCCGCCGCCGCCAATGACCCTCGCAGCTCTGAGCCACCGGTACCTCCCTTTCCCAGGGCTGGGGGCCAGGCCGGACAGGGCTGTCCACAGCGGGAAGCCTCCTGGCCGCCGGGAGCCAAGGCCGGAAGGTCTGTCCACTGGGCAGGATCAAGGCCTTCAGCACCGCGGACAGCGCCCGCAGACAGCGCCCGCGCCCGACCGTCCAGCAGGCACATCCCTGCCTTCTTCAGCCGAACCCGCGTGGGGTCACGACCTCCCTGTGTTGGGGAGGTGGCCGCTGGTGAGCCTGCACATGGCCAGATGGCCGGCTCTCACCACACCGGCCTCCCAGCTGAGGGGCCTGCACACCTTCGCCAGCAGCCTGGGCTGGGCGGGCTGGCTCTCGGTCTGGCTTCTTCATTCTGGAGGACCCCCTTCCCCCCCCAGAAAGAAGCAGGCTGCTCTTAGTTAGCACTACCTGCTGAGCCCCCCGCTCAGCCCTGGAGCCCACAGCTCCTGGGGTGCAGCCGACTCCCTTCTGGAGCAGTCTTGTCCCCTCCCCACTGGCCTCGCTGGCCTCGCACCTGGGGGTCCCCGTGCTGGGTGGGGGTAGAGTGGGGTGGGGGTGGGGGAAAGGAAGCCTGTATGGCTGTCCTTTCTCCGCACCCTCTCTTCCATTCCGGAAGGCACCGTGCAGCTGCACCATGCAGGGAGGTGACTCTTTTTATTTCTTTTTTAAAAAATATACAGCGGTACCTCAAGATACGAGTTTAATTCGTTCCGTAACCTTGAGGCGTGGGAAACTATGAGACGCTCGAGTCGCGGTAAACCGGTGGGTCGTGTGCAGCCGGCCGATCCGTGCGATGACGCCTATCTCAAATGCTGCTCGTGTTTCAAAGCAAAAATCGCTCGCTCGACGGCTCGTATCTCAAAAATCCCGTATGTTAGGGCACTCGTATCTCGAGGTACCGCTGTATTTTATTGATTTTTGTTTTCACAGAGAGGAAGAGAGAGGGATAGAGAGCTAGAAACATCGATGAGCGAGAGAGACATCCATCAGCCGCCTCCTGCATGCACGCTCCCCACTGGGGATGTGCCCGCAACCCAGGTACATGCCCTTGACCGGAATCGAACCTGGGACCCTTCAGTCCGCAGGCTGACGACGCTCTATCCGCTGAGTCACCCCGGTTCTGGTGGGAGGTGACTCTTGTAAACGACCTCCCGGTGAGGGCAGGGAGAGCCCAGGTCCGCGCGAGTGGCCGTTCGCAGGTGAGAGCGGGATCTTCCGGGATCGGAGCCCGAGCCCTGCTCCGTGCCCCAACACGCACGCATTGGGGAGCAATGTCCACGTCACGGCCAAAGGGAGCCACGCACACGCGTGCTCTCTCCCCGCTGCCTGTGTGTTAGGACATCCCTGGATCCCGCCCCCCAGACTGAGCCCCGACCCCGCTCTGCGTCTGACCACTTAGACACGTGGTCCACAGAGGGCAGTGGTCATAGTTAACAGCGCGCGGAGAGAAATTCTGTCCACCAACCACAGGAGCATAACCGCACGCTCATAACCGCATGCGGTCTCACGGCGGAGTGCGGGCCCCTGGACACCAGGCGGGGAGGCTGACCGGGCCCCTGCTGGGCTGGGACTGTATTTGGGGGTGACTGCAGGGAGAGGGTCCGTGGGCCTGCAGCGGCCGGGTTCCTCTCTCGAGGGAAGCGTGGCTCGCTGTCTCTGCGAAGGTGGATGGGAGGCAGGGCCGGGGGCTGGGGCAGCCCTGATGCCTGGGGTGGAGATGGCAGGAGAGCCAGCGAGGGCAGGTCTTTACCGGCCGAGGAGCAGGATGGAGACGGACGCACCCAGTGTCCTCCCTGCCCACAGGGGTCAGTCCCCTCCCCCTCCTCCCCCACCAGCCCCCAGCTGCCAAATAAATTGTGCCCGGTCAGCAGCGTGGCTCAGTGGTTGAGCATCGACCTGTGAACTGGGAGGTCAGGGTTTGATTCCCCGTCAGGGCACAGGCCCGGGTTGTGGGCTCGACCCTCAGTGTGGGGCGTGCAGGAGGCAGCTGATCCCTGATTCTCTCTCATCATGGATGTTTCTATCTCTCCCTTCCTCTCCAGAATAAAGAAAATATATAAATTGGTAAATAAAAAAAAAAAAGAAAAGAAAAGAAAAAAAAACAGCCGAAACCGGTGTGGCTCAGTGGATAGAGCATCGGCCTGCAGACTGAAAGGTCCTGGGTTCGATTCCGGTCAAGGGCATGTACCTTGGTTGCAGGCACATCCCCAGTGGGGGGCGTGCAGGAGGCGGCTGATCAATGTCTCTCCCTCATCGAGGTTTCTAGCTCTCTGTCCCTCTCTCTTCCTCTCTGTGGAAAACCAATGAAATATATATTAAAAAAAAAAAAATCAAAGTTGTCAGCAGGGACACCCGCGTGGCCCCGGCTCCCCGCAGGGCAGCCCCCGCTCCCAGAGCCGCTGCGCAGGCAGCGACGGGCAGCCCTGTCCTCTCGCCCCGCCAGGCCCCGGAGCCAGGTGGCCGGAGGGCACCTGGGACGGAACCTCCCGTGCTGAGCGGGGAGGAGGGAGGGCTGCCAGGAACCCAGGCACAGACTGCCTCCTGGTTCTTGGCGGGGGCTCCCGGGACCTGCGGCGGGCGGTCCACGCGGGGCCGAGGCACCAGCTGGACCGGGGCGACGGGGGGGGGGATGGGGGGGGTACGGGCCACAGAGCGGGCAGTGCTGTGCATGTCTGGGCTGCACCGGGCTGAGCAAAGCAGACTGTGATGCCGGGACCGGTGTGGCTCAGTGGATAGAGCGTCGGCCTGCGAGGGTGCGGGGCTGCTTCCTGATAATATTCCCCCGGAGGGAGGAATGACAGGAGCACCTGGCGGCTGGGCCGGGGTGGGCGGGGGGAGCCCCGAGGCCAGGCGGGTTCCCAGGAGTCCCCCCCCACCCCCCCCGCTCTCTGTCCCAGGAGGCGCCGCCGCCCCCGGGTGCCCGCGGCTGCCGGCGTCTCTCCAGGCTTCTCTCCTCCTCTCCCCCGGGGCCTGGCTGCCTCCCTCCCCGTGTCTGTCTCTGTCTGTCTACAGCGCTCTCCTCCCGGGGCCACCCCGGAAACAGCTCTCCTGCAGCAGACACCTCTCCGTGCAGGGGAAGTGGGGGGCGGGGCCGTCTTCCCCCTGCAACCATGAGCTTCACTGGCCGGGGGGTCACGTGGTATGGGACGCCCCCCCCTCTGTACGACACCCCATTTCCCAGTGTCCAGCGGTTCCCCACCTTCCTAAGGCCGCGACCCTTGCATGCAGCTCCTCATGGGGTGGTGACCCCAAACCATGAAATGTTGCTGCTGTGTCTGAGGCGACCCCTGTGAAAGGGTCGTTCGACTCCCAAAGGGGTCGAGACCCGCAGGTTGAGAACAGCTGCTCTAGAACATGTAAGATGCTCCAGCGAGTCTACAAGCCTGTCGCTTAAAAAAAAAAACAAAAAAAAATATCTTCATTGATTTTAAAGAGGAAGAGAGAGAGAGAAACATCAAAGATGAGAGAGAGTCATGGACTGGCTGCCTCCTGCACACCCCACACCGGGGACGGAGCCCGCCCCCCGGGCCTGTGGCCTGACCGGAATCGAACCCTCAGCCCCTGAGCCATGGCCAGGCCAGCCTCGCACCTGTTTTTGTTTCTTGATGATGAGCTCCGCCCGGCCTGCCCGTGGGAAAGCCGGAGGGGAACCCGGGCCTCCCTCCAGGGAGCCGCCCCTCCCCCACTTCCTCGCTCCTGCCCCTGCCCCTGCCGCCCTCTCCCCTCCACGTCCCTGACTCGCATGGCGGCTGGGACGGCCACTGGGAAACTGGCCTTCAAAGTCGCTGCAACAGCCAAAACCGGTGTGGCTCAGTGGATAGAGCGTCGGCCTGCGGACTGAAGAGTCCCAGGTTCAATTCCGGTCAAGGGCATGTACCTTGGTGTCGGGCATATCCCCAGTAGGGGGCGTGCAGGAGGCAGCTGATGGATGTCTCTCTCTCATTGATATTTCTAGCTCTCTCTCCCTCTCCCTTCCTCTCTGTGAAAAATCAATAAAATAATTAAAGGCACCCGGAACACAGGGGCACCTGAGCCAAAGCGGGAGAGGAGGAAGCCTTTGGAACGGACACCCATCGAGCAAGCGGGCGGGAGCAGACAGGGACCTCCACACAATCACCTCCAGGCCCCGTCCGTCCGTCCATCCATCCGAAGTGAAGGGGAGACATTTCTGCAGAGCCCGCACCCGATGCACCGCATGTATCCGGGACACGGAAGGAACCCCGCCCCCACACGCGCCAGCGCGGCCATGGAACCGACACCTGGTAGAGAGCGCAGGTGGAGACCTGCCCAGACACTCACTCCACCGAGGAGGCGAGGGGGCAGCAAACAGCCCGAGAAATACGCCCAGCGGCACCGTCACCAGGGAAACACGGTGAAACCCCCGGCCCCTCGCCTGAGACGCCAACAGATGGGTCATTGTCATCACAGGTCTCGCCCCGTCCCGGGTCCCGCACCTCCCCCGGCCCCTTTCCTTCACCCTCTGTCCCTGGCTCTCTCCCCGGCTCTCCCCCAGTCCACGGCTTCCTCTCAGCACAGGTCGGGTCTGGCCCCAGAGCCTCCATCTCAGGCGACCTCAGCACCCCCAGATCTGGCAACCCCTCCCCCCACTTCTACCCCATCACCCCTCACAGCCACGATCCCCTCAGTGGTTCACCGCCCCTCGCCCCGCTGCCCTGTCCTTATTGGGTCAAAGCAGCAGAGCTGGGGGTACATGGGTCCCGGGCCCTTCCCGAGGCACCTGCTCCTGGGGTCCCAGTGGCTCGGAAGACAATGTGGACCGGCTCAGGGCGGTGTCCCCGTCCGCCTGGGCCTCCGCCAGCCAGCGAGGACAGAACCCCCCGCAGCCGCCCGGGCTGCGTCCCAGCCCCATGCCCCACCCCACTCCCCCCCTCCCCCTGTCTTCTCTGCTCTCCAGTCTCCACGCCTGTCTGTGCACCCCCTGCCTCTTACTTTATGGGCGATGGACACGGATCAACCCGCCTCTGGGACGGGGTGGGCCCAGGCCACCCAGCCAGTCGGGTCACGCTGCTCCCCACAGCTCCCCAGGATGTGACACCCCCCACCCCCCCAGTACAGCTCCCGGTGTCCCCGATCGCCACGCAGGCCACACACACGTATGGTGTCCAGGCGGGAGGGACTCAGCGGGTCCCGCCCCCTCGCTGCCCCACGGGGACCTGTGACCCCGGCGGCCTCCTCCCCGGGGGCAGGCCCTCTCTGTGGTGGGGGCGGGTGTCAGATTGCGCTGAGGAGGCTGTTCTCCGAGCATTTCCCCCGGGGAGCCGCCCGCACCCGGCGTCCCTTCCACACCGGCTCTGGGCCGCCGTCCAGCTCCCCCGGCTGCGGCGTTTGGCGGCCGTCCCTCCTGTTTCTTTAAGAGCCGCTGCCCGAGCCCCAGAGCCGGCCGGCGGGCGAGCCGCCGCCGCCGCCGCCATGTGCCCTGCCGGGGCCTCGGGACCCCGCGTCATGCCCTGGAGGGGCCCCTGGACGCGCCAGGTCGGACGGCCTCGCTCCGAGGGCCAGGCCAGGGCGGGGACCACGGCCTCGGGGCAGAAGCAGGCGGGGCTGGGGAACCTGTGTGGGCACTGCCCGCTGTGGCTGGGACAGCACCGTGGGGACTGGGGGGGGGGGACACAGAGGGAGGGCAGGGAGCTGAGGGGCCGACAGCAGCTCACACGGCACGCACACGCAGCACGCAGACGCCCGGGTGCCCTCCTCCCGGAAGCGGGCACAAGCTCATCTCCTGAGCAAACCCACTAAGAGCCCGCACGGTTCATGCCTCAGCACTTCAGAACCCGCCCCAGCCGAAACCGGTGCGGCTCAGTGGATAGAGCGTCGGCCTGCGGGTCCTGCCCCAGCCCGCACCCTCCCAGCCGGTCTCTGGTCCCGGCCCTGACCCAGGAGAGGGAGCAGGCAGCTGGGGGACCGTGTGGCTGGGAGTGGGGCAAAGGGAGGACGCAGCAGCCTCAGAGGGGAGTCTGGGGGACTGTGCCCAGGCCCGATGTGAGGCCCCCCCTGCCCCTGCCAGTGGCCCGGCCCCGTGACACTCTGAGCGACACGTGGGCACCCCCGCATCTGTCCTGTGACGCCGGGCAGAGTCAGAACCTCGCGGCACGGCCACGTCCCCTCTCCCCACGGCGCCGTCCCGGCTGCACACGGCGAGGCGTGTTCCCGGGGCCCCGGCGGCGGAGGGGGAGGAGGCAGGAGCAGAGGCTGGCAGGGCCATAGCCCTGATGGCACGCCATCTCCCGGGGCGGCGGCGTGTCTCCCGGGAAGGCGGGAGACGCTGACTCAGCACCTGCAGGGCGGCCGCGGGCTCAGCACCAGCACCCGCCTGGCCTCGGGGCCCAGCGCCACTTCCCCCCGGAGGGCACCGGGCCTCGGGGCGGGCTTGCTGGGTGTCTCCCTCCCCCCCTCCGCCTCCCCCAGAGACCCCGGGAGAGGAGGCTCTGCCGGACACCCCGGAGCGGAGGTTGTGGGGGGCAGTGGAGCTCCTGGGGCTGACGCAGATCCAAGCCGAGACCCCAATTTCTGGGGCGCCCCCACCCTCCGCCTGCCAGTGCCCGGGACGGGCTCAGCTGCCATCCCAGCAGCCTCCGGGGCTGAGGTCCTGACACCCGCAAACTCCCGGCCACCACAGTCCTCTAGGAATGCGGGGAGCAGTGTCCGATGCCGGGACCTGCCATCGCTCGGAGCTGGGGTCTGGCTGGTGGACCCGCACCTGTGGTCCCAGCCCGGGGACCCACCCCTCTCCCCCAGCCTCTCCACCCTGGAGGTCAGAGGCCGGGGGCTCAGCTCCTTCCTGTGCCAGGCGAGGGCGGCCTCCGTCCCCACAAACCGACCGACCCCCGGAAAACACACACGCCCCCCTCCCACACCCAGAGCGCCGTGCGGGGCGGCCCCCGCTCCCAGTGCCCAGCGCCCGGCCGGGTGGCACGGCGATGGCAGCGCGCCACTCGCTAAAAGCCCGAGTGTCACCGGATCAATAATTCATTCCCTTTAATGAGATCAGCGCTGGGAGAGCTAATTGCAAACCGGCTCCGGTTCCCCCGCCCAGCCCGGCCCGGCCCTAGTGCGCATCGCAGGGCCAAGGCTGGGGGTTGGGGGGGGGGGGCTGACGCCCTATCCACTGAGCCACACCTGTCTCAGCTAAATATATATTTTTTATTTTTTTTACAGAGAGGAAGAGAGAGGGATAGAGAGCCAGAAACATCCATCAGCCGCCTCCTGCACGCCCCCCACTGGAGATGTGCCCGCCACCAAGGTCCATGCCCCCGACCGGAATGGAACCTGGGACCCTTCAGTCCGCAGGCCGACGCTCTATCCACTGAGCCACACCGGTTTCTGCTCTCCCCTTTTTCTTAACGGCTCCCCCGCCCTGGAACCCACCCCCCCAACACACACACACACACACACACACACACACACCCGCCGGCAGAGGGCAGGCCGAGGGCAGCGTGGCCGGTCGGATCAGGCACACCTGCCCGCAAATCCAGCGCCTCACGCGGGGGACACCTGGCTTTTCCGGAGAAAGAGACACGGGAGGCAGAGAGCAAGGCGTCAGCACCGCGGACAGCGGCCGGCGGGTGCCCCTGTGGCCGGCCCTCCTGGCTCCGGGCTTGAGGGGGGGGGGGGGGCGCTGGTGCCGGGGCCTCACGTATCTCTGTCCCCACCGAGAAGCACCAGCACCCGATTCTCCCCTGGAGCCGCAGCCAGACCTCAGGGAGGCTCTGTCCCGGCCAACCTGCCTCCGTGGGTCTAAGACCTGACTGCTCGCCACCCGTTTCCATGGCTCCCCGCGCCCACCCTCCATCCTCGTGGATAACTAACTTCCTGAGGTTCTGTCCCCGACGACGAGGAGGAGGAGGAGGAGGAGGAGGAGGGTCGCTGGAGGCGGGTGAGGCTGCGGTTTGTGACGGGAGAGGCCAGGCCCCCTCAGCCCGGCTTTCCACCGGGATCAGGAGGAGCAGAGCCGGGCCGGAGCCAGATCGCCTGCCCGCCCGCTCCTGGGCCGTGGTGGAGGCTCCGTGCGTGAGGGAGCGGCGGCCACCTCCCAGACAGGCTCGGATTAGGGGATCTTCTCGGAGGCCACGGCCCATCCGCCACGCTGGGAGCGCCGTGGGGGCGTCCCGCCTGCTCGCGGCACAGTCTCCGGACCCCGGCAGCTGGAGCCTGTTCCGGAGGAGACACGGCTGCTGCCGGGACGGATTGCTTAACTCGGGATTCGTTCTGTGGGTAGAGCAACGGGTGTGGGGAGGGGGGCGGATTTGAACCAAGCGGTCGGGGAGAAGGGGGCGGTGCTTGCAGCCCTGGCCTCTCTGTGCATTTTGGGTGGAAGCCCATTCCTTTCTGGCAAGTGGCTTTCCACTCAGGGAACCAGGGGAAGGAGTGGGAGGAAGGGGTGAAGGGAAGGGGTGGGGGGCCTTCTCCCACGGGAGGTCGGAGAAGATTGCCTGACTCCAAGCTGAAAGCCGCCGCGGGTCTGGGCGTGAGGGACGGGGCAGAGTGGGGACCCGGAGGTGCTGGTTTGCGTGCTGTGTTTCCAACTCACTCTTGCCACGTCACCCTTGGTGCCCAGCCCTGTCCGCCCTCCGCCCCGGCCTCCCCACGGCGCACCAGGCCGGACAGGAGCCACAGGCCCAGGGGCCGCTCCAGGCCCAGCTCGGGGGTGACCTGGCGTGTCCGTGCCCGGCCGAGAGCTGGGGAGAGTGAGGACAGCCAGCAGGTCCGTGCTGGTCAGGCCACCAGCCTTGCCAGATGCTGGGGAGTGCGGGGTGCACGGCATGGGTGGGTGTGACTGTCTGCCTGTCTGTCCGCCTGTCTGTCTGTCCACCTGTTCACGGTGGTGGGACCTCGCAGCTCTCCATGCACAGTCCCGAGTCACGAGGCGTCGAGAGACGAACAGGCCCCGGCGTTCCCGGGAAGGGCCACCTCCATCCCCCGCGTTCGGGGACAGCGGGTGGGGGGCGGGGAAGGGGAAGGGGCTGGCGGAGGGCAGAGACGGAGGGAGGGGTGAGTCAGAGAGACCTCGGTCGCGTGGAACGGCAGCTCATGCTGCAGAGCGAGCGCTGACGCAGCCGGACCGCAGCGGGGTGCAGTGGGGTGCAGGGGCTCCCCGGTGTGCGACTCAAACAGAAACCGCCAAAGAGCTTTTCCAAAACCACCAGCCATCGGCACGACACTGCAGCAAACCCTGCCCCCCCGCAAAGGTTACCACTGTCCGCACATGCATGCACACGCTCACACGCACACGTGGGCACACACACGTATGCACACGCACACAGAGTCCGACTGGGAGTGTCTCCCTGGGCCAGGGCACTGGGCCCCCCGATGTGACCACCCCATCGCGGCGGGGCCCTGCCGTGCTCCACGCTGAGTGCCAGGCGGGCCCGCACACACAATGAGGAGAATGAGGGGGCCGGCTAGGGGCACCTCTGGTCTGAACAGTCACCTCCTGATGGCTTTTGGGAAACGGGGCTTCCCTCGGCCACGTGTGGCGCAGGCTTCGGAAACTGCCCGCGGCTGGTGCCCGTTTGGCGGGGAGCCACCGGCTGGGCAGGCAGTCCGTACGGACGGTGCCTCCACGCGACCAGATGACACCCAGTCGTACATGGGGCACCCCCTCTCCCCCGAAGCACCCGCCTGGGGGACACTGTCCAGCAGCAGCAGCCGCCCCCGGTCCAGGACCACGGCCAAGGCACGCTCCCCCTGCAGACACCACACCCTTTGCGTGTCCGGCCCGTTTTCCACCCCTCGCACCCGAGTCAGGCGGGCTCGGCTGAGCCCGACCGCGGTCCACAGGTGCCCCCGGGCCCTGGGGCCTGGCACGGTGTCGGGGCCCAGCCCTCACACAGCCCTTTCTGCAGGAGACCCCGACCCCCTCCTCCACGTGGCTGTCTCTCTCTCACCCCCTTCCTCCTGGCGGCCGCACACTCATTCCGCAGACACTGCCCGGGCCCCTGTGCTGGGGGCAGGACCAGCCCCACGCGGCTCGCGGTCCGCCGAACGCGGGAGGAGGCCCAGTCTGGCGGGAGGCACGGGTCCGGCTGCTGTCCACCCGTCACCCACCCTCCCAGGCAGACAGGCTCCGACCTCCAACCTCCAACCTCCAACCTCACGCACATGCCTCCAGGGCCCGTGAAATCAATCCACACCTCCCCTGTGCGCCCCCTCTGCCCCTTCCCCACCCCAGCCCCAAAGGCCACACAGAGCCCTGTCCTCAGACCCGCCACCGGCTGGGCGCTGGGCCTGGTGGGGGAGGAGCTAGAGGGCGGTGAAGGGAGCCCACACCCCAACTGGGCCCCTCGGCCACACTCTGGGGGCGTCTGGGACAGAGTGGGACCCGGCCCTGTTGAGGGGCTCTCCTTTGGTATTTGTTTTTTTGTTTTTTGTTTTTTTTTTTTTAATACGTTTTATTGATTTTTTACAGAGAGGAAGGGAGAGAGAGAGAAAGTCAGAAACATTGATGAGAGAGAGACATCGATCAGCCGCCTCCTCCATGCCCCACAGTGGAGACATGCCCGCAAGCAAGGTCCATGCCCCCAACCGGAATCGAACCTGGGACCTTTCAGTCCCCAGGCCGACGCTCTATCCACTGAGTCAAACCGGTCTCTGCTCCTTTGGTATTTGTTAACCCGCTTCCTCCCTGGCACAGGGCGCAGGGAGGGACCTCAGCCCAGGCTGTGCCCAGGCCAGGTGTCCGGGGAGTCCAGCGAGCTGGCCCGGACGGTGCCAGGGCCACGCCCGGTCCAAAGGCCGCTAAGTCCGCGGGATCCGGGCAGAGCCACGGCGGGCGGAGGGCGAGCCTGGGAGCAGAGCGCCACCCCCCGGATCTCCACCCATCGGGCACTCCAGCCCTTGGCCGGGCGCCCGAGAGGCCCTGAGGTCAGTGTCCAGCCCAGGCCGGGCCTGGGGGTCACCCAGTGGCACACGGCAGACAGGACGCCGGGAACAGAGCTTCAGGAGGAGGCGGCGAGGGCATCGCGGGCAGCGCGAGGTCATCAAAACTCCTCATGCCCTCCCTCCCTCCCCGCGGCCCATCAGCCCGTCCGTTAGCTGTGACACACTCGCCGGCCGGCCCATGTGGTGTGAGGGTCCAGGAAGGAAGGAGGCGGGGGCTGGGGTGGCCGCCTTCTTCCCCAGCAGGGACCCCCCCCTGCCCAGCCCTCCAGGCCACACTCCGGCCCAGCCCAGCCCCCCACCTCTGAGGGGCCGGATGGGAGAGCCGGCGGGCGGGCGGCGAGAAGGTGCGGCCGGGCACTCACCGGTCTGCAGGCGGCTCCTGGGGCGGCACGGGCCCGGCCGAGGCCGCAGAGCAACTTGGGAAACCGCGGCGGCGGCGGCTGCTCCCCCGACGGGTCCGCCTCCACGCCGCGTGTGCTGCGGAGAGAGCACAGAACAGCACGTTTCCGTCCGCCCGCCTGCAGAGCGCCACGCCCCGCCCGCCCGCCCGCGCTCCTGGCTAACCGTGTCCCTGGCTAACCGTGTCCCTGGCCGGCCCCGGCCCGTGTGGCTCAGGGGATGGAGCGTCAGCCTGTGGACTGCAGGGTCCCCTGTCAGGGCACAGGCCCGGGTGGCGGGCTCGATCCCCAGTGATGGGGGGTGGTGGGCGGAGTGCAGGAGGCAGCTGATCAGCGACTCTCCCATCATTGGTGATTCTCTCTCATGCTCCCTTCCCTTCCTCTCTGAAACCAATAAAAAGTCCCAGGACGGAGCATGCATGTGGGGTGTGGGGGTGTTTGCGCTTGTGCATGTGTGTGTGCGCTCGCGTGTGTATGTGGGGTATGCATGCATGTGGGGGTGTTTGTGTGTATGTGCGTTTGTGTGTGGGGGGTGTGCATGTGTGTGTGCGTGTGTATGCGTATGGAGTGTGTGCATATGTGTGTGTATGCGCATGTGTATGTGTGCGCCTGGTTGGCTCCGAGAGGCGCCTCTGGCTACACGGGACGGGCAGAGACCTGGGAGGCGGGGCCCCGAGCGCCAGCCGAGCACCTCGGACCCGCCAGGCAGAGGCCTCTCCCTCCCCCCGCTCATGTCCCCGCAGCCCTCGGGGCCGGTGTGGCTGCTCCCTGATGGGTCCCCGGCGCCTGGCACCGCAGCGGCCACAGCCCAGCCTCAGGGACAGCCCTGAGGTGCCCAGGTTGCGGCTGGAGACGGGGCGCCCGTCCCGGTCCCCCACCAGACGCGTTTGGTTTAGTCTGACCCTGGGAGGCGTGAGTGACGTCTGTGCAGACACCCCTCGCTGATCCACCGGAGAGGTGACACCCCGGCCTCCTTCGCAGGACGGCGAGGACGAGGGGCCCAGGGGCCACGGGGGGAAGGGGAGGAGGGCCGGGCCGCCTGCTCCCTCGTCCCGGCCACCAGGTCTCCCCCGGACTCTCCGGGGGCCCTGACCTCTCCCGGCTTCAGGCACCACCGGCCGCCGGGGCCCTGACCCAGCCCCCCTTCCCTTCTGCCGGAGGATCCCACTGCCCCTCCGGCCGCCTGGGACCCGGCACCGGGCTCCACGCCCCCCAGGGCCCCGCCTTCCTCTCGGGGAGGTGGCCCTCTGGCCCGGCCTCTGGTGCTGGCGGCAGCACCCTCCCTCCCGCTCCTCTCCCTCCCCCTCCCCCTCCCCCTGGGCCTCCCCTCCCGCCCAGCGGCTGCCGAGCCCCCGCACAAGGACTTACAGTAATCGCTGTCGGAATTAAATCTCCTCTGATGAGGACGCTCGGCGACGGCGCGCTAATCAAATTAACCGTCTTTCCGATTCACCCGCCTCCCCCCGGGCCTCCCCGCTCCCTGGCGGCTGGAGCTGCGCAGCCAACCAGGGCCCCCCATGCACAGACACGCTGACCTCGGCCGGGGCTGCTCCCCCCGGGACAGGGCCCCCCACACCCACACACGCCCGCTGCTCCCCCCAGGACAGGCCCCCCACGCTGGGCTGCAGGAGCTGGAGGCAGCTGCTCTGCACACACCTGGCCGACTCCTTCCCTCGAGGCCGTGGGCCTTCCTGGCGGGGGATTCACTGTGGCTGCTGAGCACCCCTCGCAGAGAGAGCACGCTCCGGGGAGCCCCACCCTGCACCCGCCGCCCCAGCTCCCAGCCAGTGCCCCGTGTGCGCGGACCCCAGCATGCAAGGCCTGGCCTTCAGGGACCCGCACCTGTGCGCCAGGTGTGGCCGGGCCGGCGGGGTCCAGCGGAGGGGGCGGCACTGCTCAGCAGCCCGAGTCCCCTCGGCCTTCCTCCCTCCCTCCCTCCCTCCTCACACCCTCCCGTCACCGCCTCACACCTCCCCTGGCGGCCCGCACCTCCTCCAGGCAGGCCCCAGCCTGGCACCTGCCTCTCGGCACAAACCCAGGCCCACTGTCCTAGTACCCCGCCATCGCACAGCCCCTCGGCCACTCCCACGTCCTGGGCTTGGTCATCGCTGCAGGAGGACAGCGGGGCCCCCAGCCATCCAGCACCTGTGGCCTGACGCCCGAGGCAGCAGCACCAGGGACAGAGCCGGGCCCTCCATCCAGCCCCCATGGGGACCGCGCCTCAGTCTCCTCATCCTGATAAAGGGAGTTCGGCTGCCTCTGTTCACTCTGGCCCGCGCGTCCCGCCTGCCCAGCCAGAGCATTGCCACCCCTTCTCCCCCTCCCCCCGGGCTTCACGCCCCGTTTCTTTATCTGTCAGAGATGGGGTCCATGGAAGCCGGCCCGCCCCTGCCTGGCTCCCAAGCAGGTGGCAGGTGGTTGGCGAGTGGACAGTGCTGCCACCTGGTGGAAGAAACGCGCGTGGCACTGCTCCCCACCTGGGCCAATTGGTCCCAGGCTTCGTGCTGCCATGGCAACGCAGCTGACCAGCATCCACAACGGTGTTGGCCTAGGTAGGCTCATTTGTCCACTGGCTACCTCCTCCTCCTCCTCTCCTTTCTCCTCTTCCTCCTCCTCCTCCTCTTCCTCTTCCTCTTTTACTTCCTTCTCCTCCTCTCCCTCCTCCTTCCTCTTTCTCTTCCTCCTCTTCCTCCTCCTGCTCCTCCTCCTCTTCCTCTTCCACTTCCTTGTCCTCCTCTTCCTCCTCCTTCCTCCTCCTCCTCCTCCTCCTCTTTCTCCTCCTCTCCCTTCTTCTCCTCCTTGTCCTCATCTACCTCCTCTTCTCTCTCCTCCTCCTCCTTCTCTCCTTCCTCGTCTCCCTCCTCCTCCTCTCCCTCCTCCTCTCCCTTCTCTTCGTCCTTCTTTTCCTCCTGCTCCTCCTCCTCTTCCTCTTCCACTTCCTTCTCCTCCTCTCCCTCCTCCTCCTCTCCCTTCTTCTCCTCCTCCTTTTCCTCCTTCTCCTCCATCTCCTCTTCCTCTTCTACTTCCTTCTCCTCTCCCTCTTTCTCCTCTTCCTCCTTCCTCCTCTTCCTCCTCCTTTTCCCTTTTTCTCAAGTTGGCCATAGCTTTCATTTTTTAAAAAAAGGCAAGAAGCAAATATTATTTTAATTTTTGGCTACAGAGTCAGTTACACCTATAAGGAGCCAATACATAACCAGAGCTGCCCTCTGCTTTAAAACACTGGCATCTCAAAGGATGGCGGCTGCTTTCAGAGAACCACAGAGGGGACCTCACCGTGGTCTGCAGGTTTCAGAATACAGTGGCCCGGCCGGCGTGGCTCAGTGTGAGTGTGTCGACCTATGAACCAGGAGGTCAGGGTTCGATTTCCGGTCAGGGCACAGTCCTGGGCTCTGGGCTCGATCCCCAGTGTGAGGCGTGCAGGAGGCAGCCGATTGATGATTCTCTCTCATCATGGATGTTTCTCTCTCCCTCTTCCTTTCTCTCTGACATTAATAAAAATATTTTGCCAAAACCGGTTCGGCTCAGTGGATAGAGCGTCGGCCTGCGGGCTGAAAGGTCCCGGGTTCGATTCCGGTCAAGGGCATGTACCTTGGTTGCGGGCACATCCCCAGTAGGGGGCGTGCGGGAGGCAGCTGATGGATGTCTCTCATCAATGTTTCTCACTCTCTATCCCTCTCCCTTCCTCTCTATAAAAAAATCAATAAAATATATATTTTTTTAAGTAAATAATAAAAATATTTTAACGAAAAGGACATTGTGGACAATTTTAGGTCACTCACACGCATACATTTTGGAAAACAGGCCGGAGCTTTGAGCCACAGAAAAGGGGGTTACTGATCTTTTGGGCTGAAGAACCATCGTTCCGATGCTCAGCCTTTGTCTGATTTTGGCTTCCCCCTGTACACCCATCATCGCATTGGGCGCGTGCGGGAGGACGCACACGTGGGGTCAAACGGAGGTAACCGGGGCAGCCTGGCACCCCCAGGCCTCCTCCCTCCGGGACGGCTTGGTGCACAGACTCCCTGGCCGCTCGTCCCGCGAGTCCGCTCGGCCCCGTCCCAGCTGCACAACCCGGAGCGAGCGATGGAACCCCCTGAGTGTGTGTGTGTGTCAGAGCCCGGCCGCCTGGCCGTCTGCGGGCTGGTCACTGCGAGGCCCGAGAGCGGCGCCGGGCGGGTCCTGGCCCCTGGAGAAGGCGGCCTTCCGGTGTGCGCAGCAGCCACTGCTGGGCCGGCACCGGGCCGCCGTTCCCTCGCCATCCGCCGGACGTGGTTCGAGCAATGATGAGGGGGGTTGGGGGAGTGTGGTTTGTGTCACTCCTGACAGAAGCTGTCAGAACCGGGGTGCAGGCGCCTCGCTCGCTGCAGGGAGCCCGGGTCCTGGAGTTTGGGGTTTGGTGACCGTGCACGGGGCCGTCCCGGCGACGCACCCCGCCGAGTGGCCGGAAACCAGCCGGGCCGGCACAGACCACACTGCGGCTCCGTGTTCCTGGGTGCGGCCCGGCCTGCGGTGACGCCCCCAAACCCCTGAGAAAGAAGGGCCCCCGCTCCCGGGCCCCCATGGGTGTTGGTCACTGGTAAGTGTGAGTCCACACGCACACACACGCTGCCTTTCCCGGGACGAGCATTTAAAACAAGAGCACCAGGAACGAACGTTTGCAACTCAAGGATGCCGTCGCCACAGGGGACGAGACCGAGGGACGAACCGAACGCCCACCCGCCCTCCGTGGGCCCCGCTGGGCTGCCACGGCCCGGCCCCCTGCCCCTGAGGCCACAGTCCACAGCCCGGAGCACAGCCTGGGCGCCTCTCCCACAGCCCCCCGCCCCACCCCTGACCTGCTGACCGGTCAGAACCTGCCAGGAGGAGAGGCGGAGGGAAGGGAGCAGGTGCAAGTCCCTGCAAAGGGAAGACCCCGCTCGCCCTGTGCCGCAGCCTCTGGCGCCCCCTTGTGGTGACGGTCGGTACTGCAGGGCCAGGCTGGAGCACCTGCGTCCCACCTTCAGGTAAACCTGAGCCCCATCTGGAGCCTGGAGTCCGGCCCTCCTGGCGCACAGAGGCCGGAACCGGCTCTGGGAGAAAGCACGAACGGGCCAGCAACGTCCAGGGTGAGAGACAGTCCCCTCGGCTTTCTGGGGGCTCAGGCTCCTCCCTGACCAGCGGTTCTCCACCTTCCTAAGGCCACGACCCTTGCATCCAGTTCCTCCTCATGGGGTGGTGACCCCCAACCGTGAAATGTGGCTACTGCGATGCATCGTGATGTAAATATCTGCATTTTCCCATGGTCTTAGGCGACCCCTGTGAAAGGGCCGTTCGACCCCAAAGGGGTCGCGACCCACAGGTTGAGAACCGCTGTGTTAAGGCGTCTCCCTCACATGCTCTTTTAAAAACACGTTTTAAACTCATGCCAGAGAGGAAGGGAAAGGGAGAGAGAGAGAAACGTCAATGATGAGAGAATCACGGACCGGCTGCCTCCTGCCCGCCCCCTCCCAGGCAGGGATTGAGCCCACCACCCGGGCCTGCGCCCTGACCGGGATCGAACCCTGACCTCCGTCCGGGTCACAGGTCACGCTCAACCGCCAGCGGGAGGAAAACATGTTCTGAAAACCCAGCCTCTCAGAACAGGCACGTGGATGCGCTCTGTCCCTCCGGCTCCCCGCGCTGCCCCGGGCCACGGGCTCTACAACCATCCACAGGGGCAGCCCAGGGGGGTCACGCACAAAGGCTGCCCTGGGTGGCTCGCCGGCGCCACCAGGCGGTTGGCCAGGGGAACTACCGCTCTGAAAGGTGGTTAACTTGACACCAGAAGCGGGAGGACGGACAGAAAAAGACACACACACCCCGCACCCGGGGACCACGGGCTGCTGCTCAGCCAGCCCATCCGGGGCCCCAGCGTGAGGTCACCTCTCTGATCCCCACGGAAACGCCCCCCCGTGTTCTTCAGGTGACCCCTGGGTGACCTGGGTGCCCGGTGCCTGAGAAAGAGCAGAAGCAGGTGCAGCTGTGTCCTGCCTGGAGCCTGGTGGGGGCCGTGCATGCCAGGGGAGGTGGGGAGGAGGCCTGAGGGGGTACCATGTGTGCCGGAGGGGTCTGGGGGTGCATGCTGAGGGCCCTGGGGTATGGGGGAGCGTGGCTGGGGGGTGCTATGGGTACTCTGGGTGCCGTGGGCAGCCCGCTCGGCGAACAGCGGGTCTCCAGAGAGCGGTGGGAGGGGCCAGGAGGCCGGACCCGTGGGCAGCCGCTCAGGCCGAGTTGGCACCTCCTGGGCCAGCGTGGAGCAAGCAAATGACCTGCGAACCTCCGGGTGGGGGTGTGAGTCCTTAGCCCGCTGTGCGACAGCTCCATTACCCTCCAGCCAGCATCGGCTCTGAGGCAGGAGCCAGCGGGCCTCCGTTTAAGGGGGACTGGCCCAATGGGGGGGGCAGGTGGAGGCTGGGCACCGACCCCTCCTCACCTTGGTTCCAGGAGGAGCTGGCCTGAGCCTGCCTGCAAGGAAGGGGGAGGCTGCGAGGCTCCTGCAGGGAGTGGGGGCGCGGGAAT